>LPNX010955900.1:300257-334719 GCA_001517045.1 Pseudotsuga menziesii | reverse complement strand
TACCTGGATGCGGCGCAACACAAATGCTCCAGATTTAACAAAAATAATCTTCTTTTTCATTGGCTTTTTCGTCCTTGGGAAGGAGACAAAAGATCCATTTTTTGTGATAACCTCTCTTAAAAAAAAAACTATTTAAAACAAAATGGCACATAAGATAATGGGAAAAACTAGAAAATAAGGTGAAAGACACAATGTACAAATTGACCAGGATGGAAGCTGAGACAATAAGGAGGACTGACTAGGCTGACTGGGATATTCATGACCTGGGCAAAAACTCTAATAGACTTTACATTCATGCTTGTCGGAATCCAAATTTGTGGGACAAATATGGAGATAACACGTCCTGTGGTGGGAGAATACCATGGTTTGATTAGGGTTCTTGAGGGAAAGCTGGCCAGGCTTACCCAAAGAGTACCTACTTTACGTATTGAGCATATCCCTGTCATTATGCAGGAGCTAGTGGTTGGTATACCACCTGTCTAGATATGCCTTATGAGGCGGGTAGATAGAGCAGTACTTGTGTACATCGACGTCATTGAGGCTACTGCAGATGAGGAAGCTGAAGAATCCCAAGAGCAGACTGATCAGGATGATCAAGGGGACCAGGGTGGTCTAGATGACCAAGGTGGACATGATGACCAGGGTGGTCAAGCTTAGACCTAGGAGCATTTTATGGAATTTGATCCATTTTTTGTATATTATACAGTTATGACTGGATCTGACGATCAGAAACTCGACCTATCTATATGGACAGATATTCACACACACACACATCAATATATATATATATATATATATATATATATTGTCGGTTTTATTTACATGTGTTTTGTAATGTATCTGTTGTATATTTTTATGCAAAATGAGTTAAGTGCCAATCCAAGATATAATTAGCATACGCATCAGTTAATGAATTTTGATTTCTTGGAATATGATTGAATGTAATAAACTCAAATTTTCTTTCCAATAACCTAACTTGCATAAACTAACGTAGTAAAATAGGGTTCCGCACCTGATAAGCTCGATTGAGCTAGGAAACCACCAGTTAAGAGTCAAATCTGACTTTCAGCTGAGTGATACCACATGACAAAGCATCCCATAAAATCTCAATGATAGCCCTGTATTCAGCCACATTATTGGTAGCAGGACCTAGGCAAGCGCCTCCAGAGGAAACTAGTTGTCCTGAGGGTGAGTAGATGACCCATGCAGCTGAAGCCAGGTTACAAGTGTGGCGACTAGTGCCATCTGCGAAACCTATGAACCACTTAGAAGACATCTGTAACAACCAACAAATGGTATAAGAACACAAACCAACGAACTATTGTACATAAAATACATACAATAAAAATACAGGAAAAAGTGCTAAGCCTAAGCATAGTACTTTTTTAAGTAGAGTCCATTTCTAGGCTCAGGCAGCTTATTCCCCTCAAAATCTATTAATTCATATGCACCATTATTAAGCACTTTTAACACGACATAAGTTCCTAACCACATAGACTTGAATTTCCCTGCCCCCAGGGGTTCTTTGTCCTGATCCCATAGCAAGACAAGCTCCCCTTCAGAAAAAATCCGAGGTTTGACTGATTGATCATATTGATTTTTTACCCTATTTTTATGAGCTTCATTTTCTGTCAATGCATCTCTATGCTGCTCATATATATTTTCTAAATGTAACAAACGTTCTTCCATCTCAGTCATATCAGGTAACACATGAATAGCAATCTTTAAGGACAGGATTTCGCATTCAACCTGGGTGACTTCTTTCACTCCGTGAACGAGTTGGAAAGGAGAGAACCCTGTAGTAGTTTTCACATTGTTCCAATATGCCCAAAGTTTAGGATAAATCATTATGTGCCAATTGGAATGGGCTTCCTTAATAGTTCACTTGAGAATAATCTTCAAGGTTTTATTTACAGCCCTAACTTAACCGTTCGCTTGAGGATAGAAAGAAGATGAATGCTCTTGTATAAACCCTACCATAGTGGTCAATTCAGTCATCATACTATTTTGGAAGTGACTGCCATGGTCAGTGACAATCTCTTTAGGGATACCGAACCGTATGATAATTTGGTTAAAAATGAAAAACGTTGTTGTTTCCCCGTCAACTTTGTAGGTGGGCATTGCCTCTGCTGACTTCGTGAAATAATATATAGCAACAATGATATGTTTGTGCCCCCCTAGTTGAGACTAGGTTTCACATCACGTAATCTATCCCCCACTTTGGGAAGGGGCCCACTAAGATTATGGGAAACAACGGAGCAGGATGTTACTACATCTTTCTGGTGTAAAGCTGACAAGGATGACAGTGCTTCACGACTTCCACACAATCTTTAAATATCGTGGGCCAGAAATAACCAGCACATAATATCTTCTGGGTCGTTGCTAACCCAGAGAAATGACCCCCACACGCTCCACTATGGGCATCATTTAGGACGGTCTCTGCTTCTTCATGGGTAATACATCAACGCAAAACAAAATCTACCCCACTACAATATAAGGTATCTCCAATAATGAGGTAGTTTTTGACATGTACGCATAGTTTGCGTCGTTCTTCCCCCGAGAAGGTTGCAGGGTACTTCAAAGTCTAGAGATAGATAAGTATATCTCTGTACCAAGGGTCAGAGGTGGAGATCAAAAAGATATGCTCATCTGGGAATGAGTCTTCTTCAATGACTACATCTTCCTCTACCAGAAATTCTGCAATGAGCTCAACAAAAACTAAATATTTTTTGGATTTGGCAGACTGGAAATCTAAGTCAAAATCCTGAAGAATGACTATCCATTTATTGAATTTGCCTCCAACTATCCGTCGGGACAAAACATATTGGAAGGGATTAACATCTTCCACTACCGTTGTGGTCCTTAGTAAGATGTAGTGATGCAACCTCTGAACAACATACACAGCTACCAAGGCCAACTTCTCGACGTGGGAATACCTAAGTTCAGGGCTAGCTAAAGCACGTCTAAGATAGTAGACAACATGCTCTTGGAGATTATCATCCTCCTAGACTAGTACTACCCCTATGGTCGACTCAGATGTGGCCAGATACAATATAAAATCCCGAGAGTAATCTGGCGGGCGCAATAATGGTGCCAACAACAAAGCTTTCTTTAATACCTCGAATGCAAGTTGTGTGATTTCATCCCATACAAACGGGGTGTCCTACTTCAACAGGCGCATGAAACCTTTAGTAATCTTGGAATAATTTACAATAAAATGTTGAAGGAAGTTGGACTTCCTTTGTAGGCTTTGAAGCTGCCTAATAAAATGAGGAGGAGGCAAATTTACGATGGCCTCAACTTTCAAAGGATCCACTTGAATGCCTTTGTTGAAAACAATGAATCTGAGCAGTCTCCCTGACTCAACACAGAAAATGCACTTGTAGGGAATCAAGTTAATTTTGTAGTATCTGTATCGTTCAAAAATCAAACACAAGTGATCTGGGTGATCAATCCTCTTACAAGAATGTGTTGGCAGATCATCAAGGTAGGGTTCAACAATGGCTTTAATGTCGTGAAAGGAAAATTTAATTTCCCGCTGAAAGGTTGCCCCTGCATTTTTCAATCCGAAGGGCATTTTATTGTACGCGATGGTACCCCAAGGATAGATGAAAGTTGTTTTATGTTAGTCTTCCAGTTTAATTTGGATTTTATTATACCCAGAGAAACCATCCATAAATGAAAATACTTTACTCCCCACACAAGCATCAATGATCTGATCTATGAATGGTGTGGGGCATTTATCCTTAGGACAAGATTTGTTTAGATCTAAAAATTCAGTACAAACATGTATATTCCCTTGCTTTTTGTCAACAGGAACGGGGTTGGATGCCCATTCTATTAAAGCTATCGGGTAAATCAAACCGGATTTCAGCAGTTTCTCAACTTCAACCTTAACAGCTGCTGCTTTACACGGATTGATAGGTCTCAATTTTTGTTGAATGGGTCTAGCATCAGGGTAAGTTCGGATTTCATGCTCGACTATTAATGGATCTATTCCTGGCATCTCCTCATATGACCAGACAAATACGTCATTGAATTCCTTAAACAAGGTTGTATAGATCTTAATCTCCTCTAGAGAGCAGTTTGCGTCAATATTTACATTTTCCACAAAGTTTGGGTTTGCAGAGATGTTGATAGGAATGGTAGCGGAAATTTTTTTCATATTCCCCTCAGCAAATATTCCTTCCCTTGGTAAGGGATTAATAGGTGTATCAACATCACCTGCCAGTCTCATATGGAAATCCTAGTTCTCAATCCTACTTAACTCTGGAAGAAAATAGGATCAATGGTGAAGATCTTCGCAGATCTTATCTCGTCCACACATGGCTTCTAGAATGGCTTCATCAAAAGGAAAAACCATATCTAAGCAGTCTCTAGAATGCAAAGAGTTCATTTCCCAAGCGGGCAGATAAGCTTCTTTCGGCTCCTCTGAGACTATGAGAGGGACTGGAAAGGGATCAACAGCGGTATGAATGATAGCTTGATAAGATACTTCCGTTGTTGATAAGGGAACTTTAGGTTCATGGTGGGAAGGAAAAACCCAAGGATCTGTTCTATCAACAACCATTGCTATAGACTTCCCTACACTAGTAGAACCTAGATAATTAATCAGAGCTGGAATATTGAATGTGCCCATCAATGATGCATACATTCCAGCTCCTAAGCTCTCTGAAGCAGGTTTAACCTGATCAACCAATGGAACGGTGGACTCATTAGTTTCCATGCATCCTTTTTGAGTAAAACTAAGTTGGTCTACAGTAACCAACTTCCCTTCGTGTGAAAACACTACTACCCGAAATACGGCCGATGCAATAGCTGACATGGTGTAAGTCCAACTTCTCCCCAAGAGAAAATTATAATCCAAAGGAACATCAATCACCTCTACCTCAATAGACACTGCTTTCCCTGCCAACTTAATTTTGAAAGCCGATAGGATACCATGTGGACAAAATGATCTTCCGTCAAAAGCAATAAGTAGGGTGTTCGATGGAACCAACTCTGGAGATCCAAGAGCTTTCCAGCAAGACAGGGACATGACACATGTAGAAGCACCCTCATCAACAACTTCCCTTCCAATGGTTTTTCTGCCATGGATTACATCTATCGATAAGGCTACATGATATGGCAGGATAATTTTGACATCGAACAAATTAAACTTCGCCATGAGGCTTGATGAGTCCATACTACCTAATGCTGCTAAGAGTGCATGCATCTCACTGGGTGGGACAACTCTGTAACACCTCTAAAGCTGACATCACACAAGGAATCTGGGCTAAATATTCAACTATGGAGTATTTTGTTGCAGCCCTAGCATTGGGATTGTCCAAGGTTTTCTTGAAGACACCTTTTGATATCTTGGGCATAGGTTCGGCAAGTTTCTCAATCGTGAGAGGGTTGGAAGTTTCACCTATCGACTTACCCTTTTCCGAAGCCTCTGTTTCATAGTTCTTGTTCCTAGTCTGGAGTAAATTTTGGGATTGAACCATGTTGATATAATTAGGGTTAGAAGCATTTGGGGTGCCCCTTGCTACATTTGAAGCTGAAGCTGAATTATGTCCTTGGGGAAAAGGATCCTTCAGGACAGCCGGTTGTTGGCCTTTTAACAACTTCTGAGCTTGTCCCATAAGGGGACATTGATGGGTCAAGTGATCTTCATGGCACAACTTACATGGGAATTTCACGTTATTCTTTTGTTTTTTACCCCCATCAGCATTGTTTGTGGGTTTTTGCTTGTTTTGGTTTCCCTCGCCTTTTTTTCCTTTCTTATTTTTCCCACCGGGCTGCTGATTTCCCTTCTGAGAAGATTGTGCAAAAACATTTGCATTCTGGGGTGAGGGAGAATCCTTTGCTGCCTCCACCGTAGAATGTTTGACAGGCAACTCATGGAGCTATTTAGCCAAAGACTCTATAGTGGGAGATTTCACAGAACCAACCACACCATCGGCATGGGGTCCAGGCTTAGGTTTCTCTACAATGTGCATTGGCCTCGGTGCATTAGGGATGATTTCATATAAAATCCCAGACTGAGAATATATCAAATCTAGCTGTTGGGCCCTGAGGATAGCCTCTTCCTCATTGGTCACTCCCAAAGTAGATACATCCTTAGATATATATGGAAATAGGGATTTAAGGAACCATTCTAGTTAAAACTCGGGAGGAATAGTGGCTTTGATAAGGCTCTTCTGTCCTCTCCACTCTTGGATGTGATCTGAAATATGAGGGGCCTTGTCCTACCGAAAGGTAGACAACAAGTCTGTCCTGAAATCATATTGGATAGGAAGTTGGAAGTGACTAAGGAATACATTAGCCAAGTCCCAAAAACTATCAAACGTAGCAGAAGGCAGTTCAATGTACCATTTTGCTAAAGTACTGGTTAGATTTCTTTGGAACATTCTCAACCAAATTGTATCGTCGTTCAGTGAGTTGGAATAGCACCACAAGTGGAAAGTGGTGACATGAGCTCCTGGATCATCACCAACTTTTCCTTCGAATTTTGGGATGTCCAGGGGCAGCTTGGTAGGAACGAGTGGCCAGGAGGAGTTATGTCTCACCGGGTCATTCATTAGTTTTGACAAATTTGGCAATTTTAACATTGCCAGGAAAGGGAGCTTGGGGCTAACCAGAGCATTAAAAGTACCATCTTTGGGATTAGAGGGACTTTCCCCCATGTTCCCATATGTGAAGGCGGGGTTTCCCCCTGCTGCTGGTTGCGAAGTGGTTTGGATGCTTTGGAAAGGATTCCATCCATAAGCCAATGGATTTTTTATGTGTGGTGTAGTGTATGAGGTTCTAGCTACCCCAGTCGAAGCTGGGGTTTGGAACACATGAGCAGGTATCCCTCCGCTGAAAAGCGAGAAAGGAGAGCTCATGAAAGGAGCTGAAACTGGAGTTTGAAAACCTTGACCATAAGGATTTCTAAACTGCACCCCTACATATGTGGTTGTTGGACCTACATATGGAGTGGATGGGGGAATGTGCCCCCCATTCCAAGGAAAACCTTGGACAAATGTCGAGGATCCTATAGGACCACTTTGAGCAGTGTGTGCAAAGGAAGTAGGAATTAAAGGTACACTAGGAATCCCAGTGACCATACCACCAGAAGTACCTGCTAAATTTGTGGGAGCCAGTGGTTGAACCACCTGGCTAGTTGGAGTTAAAGGTGTAGTAGGTATAATTTTTCTAAAGGCACCTACCGGGGGAGGTGGTACCCCTTCAGTCGAAGCGGCTGAGTTGGAAGTAGAAGAACTTTCTCCTACAGTAGACATTAGTCTGCACAGAGGGACACCAATCATAGGTGAATTGAAAGGACAAACCCGAACAATCACAGGATTGTTTAAGTCAGTTAGAGTTGAATTAAAGTTCCTTGCAAACTTGTCAGCCTACAAGTCTTCTATCTCAACTGTAGTTAAATCAAACTGGTCTGTCCTAAGTTCTGGTTCACCCGAAACTTCACTAACTCTTATCAGTTCGAAATAATTTTCCATGTCTAATCTCCACCTTTGAGGGGGAGGTGGTGGTTCCAATGTGATAAGCGGAGGAAGGTTTTGCAACCTTTTTCACCTTCTAACAAATTGTTCCTCCACGATTGTAAATTTGACTCTTCACACCCTAAGGTCGGTTAAACATAGACAAACCACAGAGAAATCACTACAAAATTTCCTAAAGTCTCCACAATCACTAGGGATATACGATATGCTTTCCGAAAGAAAGCTGAGAGACATTTTCTTGGTGTCCTTGAAGAGGTTCTTAAGCACAAGCGGAGGAATCACCCACCGCCCTCTTACACTTTCAACAAGGATTACCTTCCAAGCCCATCCAAGGTGAACCAAAAATAGCCTTTCAGTTTACCTATGTATAAACCCTAGATGTCAAAGAGACTAAAGGCTACCTTAACTATATCAATAGTATGAAGGGACAGTCACAAGCCTGATTCGTACACATGGGCAGGGTAGCAAAGCCTAAAACTATGTCTAGTACAAAATCCCCAGATGCGCAAAAACCTTGTTTACATTTTGACAATGAATTAGAGGGTTATCTCCTCATTCCAAGCCTCCACGTGGCCTCGTGCTTAACTTCTGCTTGAGAGGAGCTTCCCAGATACTATCAACACAGAGAAGGATTTACCTATCGATTGGCTAACTACGTCTGAATTTAAGTACTTGTGGGGAGTTTACACTTCCTATCCCACAAGTCTAGCCGAAGCTAGTAGGTGTATGACCCTATAAAACAAAACTTACTAATAAATTTAAATTATAGTGTTCATTTTAAGGGTTGTTCTTAGTCAGAGGGTAAGTGGCGTGAATGACTATGATATTATAGACTCAATAAGAAAAGTATAAAGGTGTATAACATAAATTCCAAAACAAATTATAACTACTTAAATCAAGCTTCTTTTTCTTTTTGTAGATATGAACTAATGAAATTACAACTAAGTATGAGAAGACTAAGACTTATTTTTTGTAATTTTTGAAATTTTATTCGAAAATACTGAAAATAAAACTACAATATGCCATTAAAATGCAAATGTTTCCAATGTTTTTTCTACACTTTTCAAACTCTTCAAAAATTACTATGCACCTAAATGCAAAATTTCCTGAGTATGCTTGAATAATCAAACCATAAAGCAAGCAATATGAAGTATATCAGACTTGTAAGAACCAAATTCAACCACCTAAGGAGGAGACTTGGTAAACACCTAGCTTGGGAAGAAACAATGAATAAAATTCATTGAAATCACTAAAAGGCAAGTGACAAACTGAAACTACTCGAAAGTAGTATAGATCACAAGGTATCTAAAATCTTGATCACTGATTTAGATACACAGCACTGAACCTATCACCCAAACAGGATAATCCACTTCAAATCACTAAGTGAAAGAAGACTCAAACAACAAAAATTCAAGGGCTTACTGAAAAGCACAAAGTATGGTGTACAAGAATTTCAGACCTACAGCAAGATGCCAGCACTAGAAGACCCCAAAGCAGAGAAAAATACAAATAAGACAGGGACAAGCAACCCTACCTAAAAATATGCTGCTAAAAGATGTACGTGACTGTCTAATAGAACAACCTGCGTACTATATGCGACTATCCAGTATAGCAACCCACGTATACAAGTTGTTGTACACAACTATGTAGCACAGCAACCCGCGTACACAACAAAAAAATTTCAAAAAGAAAAAATAATATAGGTCTCTAAAACACTACTGCAAATCAAAGCCAAGATAGAAAACCATACACTGAATCAGAACAAAGACTGGGAAAGTTTCTACAGGACTAACCCACAGCAGGTTGGTCTCCCCAGCGGAGTCACCAGTTCTGTTGTTCAGGATTAAGCACCCTTGTAGCCTAGGGTCTGGGGTTACCAACTTACTACTAACCTTGCAGACAATCATCTTTACCAGAGAAAGGAAGGGGAATAGGAAGAAAGTTTTGACTTACACAATTACCGATGATTAATCCAAGCTTGATCTTCTACCACTCCTCTTCTCTCCAAAGCTTCTAGGGATGCACCTCTTTCACCTGTAAAAGAGCAAATTCTCCAAGTAATATCTCATGCATGTATATATAAGATGTTAGATAAACAATATATTTAAATATATAATCAAATACATTCATTAACCACAATACATGAAATAGACTCAACACAATGTTGGCAGAAGAATTCTCTTTATTAACAATCAGTGAATGAGATAAGAGTACAACCCAGCTTCTGAGACAAGGACTCCTCTGCAACCAAAGGACTCTGAGTTCTGCTGCTCCAACATTTCTGAAGATATACCACCAGCATAACTTTGCTCTCCAATCTTGATTGATTAATACCCTCCCCAAGGCCTCTATTTATACTTTGGGAAAGAGAGTGATTTCGAAGGTTGGGGTGGTTGAAACAGTTGGGATAGTTAAGGATTAGGGCCCAACTACTCTCAATTAATCGCATTTTATATTTTTAAGGTCAAACTAAGGTGTACGCGACTATTGATATAGGCAACCCGTGTATGACACGCGAGTTTCTCAAAGGAAACCCACGTATGCTGATGTACAAGGGTTGCAATGCATATAGTCGCGTACAGTACACGAGTTGCAATGGAGATAGTCATGTACACAACTTAACACTTAGAAAAATTATATAGCAAGTTGGTTTAAGGGTAAATGCATCCCAAGTCATCCCCATCTATAGTGTTTTGGCAAACTTCAATCCTAATATGTCCTTTTGTGTACCAACATAAAGAATGTCGGCACTTGGACAGAGAAGTACCATCTGGGTTGATAACAAAGCTAATAGCCATAGAAATAGGATTATTGACTCTTTCCAACCACTGCATTAGCTGTGAATTCCACTATGTGGGTTCTCTGCCTTAAATTTTTTTCCTTTGTGTCACTAGATTAGCCAACCATTCATGCAACATAATAGGAAATTCACTAAAGAAAATTTCATGAATATCTAAGTAATAATACCTTTCTAACCATTCGGTTGGATTCAGTGGTTATCCTTTACTTTCTTCTTGTGCAAATTCTCTCACTTTGTAATCCATCAAATATTGAATCTCTGGTTTCATTGGGTGCTAAAACATGTCCCCTTCACAATGATCTGGGTTTCAACAATGGAACCATTTGTTGGTGTCGAATCCACTAACCCAGGAACATATTTCCCTACCCATCCAACAAATCCCAAGATATCGGCCTGACAGAGTGTAACAATGTCTACAACACCTCAAACGCAAATGAGGTGTCACTTAAGATACCTATGGGGACTGCCAGAACCATGATTTTATAGTTATGGAAGACGATTTATTCATGGAAACATTAATAGAACACTCAACTGAAACAAAGGGATGGACTACCGTCAACTCATATACAACAAGAAAGCAAACTGATATATCAACACATTTGCAACATATAAAATATACTGACTTAAATCATGTTGATCAACATTCCACAATATTATATTAATTTTGATAAATTCTTCACAGTGAGATCTAGGAGCCAGAGCAATAATTCAAAGTCAAAGTATTTGACAAAATATGCAAGAGAACAACAAAAGAGACTGAAATAGCACATGTGAATGGTGCTAATAACTGATCATTATATTACAGTACATCTGGTAGATGTGTATAGTACATATTTATAATACATTGGGGAAACTTCATGAGCCCTTGGAGGCCATGTGAATGCATAAACGTGTGAGGCTAGGATTTGACCCCTAAACCCCCTAGGTTGACCAATAGGCTCCCAAAACTAACCAAACAGTCACGAATCCATGTGTGAACATGTAAGGAGCATTCCTAGGTCATAAATGAGGGAATTCTAAGCATGGGAGAGCGCATGGATGAGTGGGAGAGTCTCTAGGAGCCAATAAATGCCCAAGAAGACCACAAAACAACTGCATTCACACACTAGCACCCCTAGTCAAAGATAGAAGTGGTTTTCAATTAATACAAGCACATAGATGACAGAATGATCAAAGTGGAGCACCTCAATTGTCAATTAATGAGCCAGAAATCACCTATTAGACCAATATTGACAAGTATAGCCTAAGTTAGATCATAAAACATAAGCACAAAGAAAATGGAAATGTATCCTAGGTATATGACCATGGTAGTAAGGTATATTAATGCTCTGAAATCCCTCCTTAAGCCTAACTTAGTACATCTTATACAAAAAAATTTATTTAGGCCTTGCAAACTAAGGCACAAGTCACCTTTTACAACATAATTGTTTTAGTCCATGTATCCGAGGTAAGGAGGAAAACCTCATGGGACAAAACCTCCCCTCAAAAATGGACATGACAGATATGATCAAAAATTTCTTCAATAGGTCCTCTTCCTCACTTGAATGAGTTAAAAGAACAACTTCTTGGTGATGGATTTGGTGAAGATGTTGTGGATGCCAATATCATGCATCAATACAGCAAAGTGTTGTAGACAAAGATTATGTGGAGAGGCCCTTTGATGGTAATAATTTGATGATGGAGGGACACCATAAGAACGTATTTTTCTGCAAGAATACTCTGATCTAAAATCATTATCAACCATAAGATATCTTTGCAAACTCTTTCCCAAATAACATCAAAATATTCAACAAAATATGCCTCATGTGTAGCTTCCATATCATGAATAAAACCATAAATCTTCTTCCCAATTTGATGAATCACCTTCATAATTCTATAACAAATATCATGAGGCTCTGAAATATCCAAATAAATGTTATATACATCAGAAAATATCATAGGCATGGTGTCTCCATGAGCGAATGGATCCATAGAGAGAGAGGAGTGAGTAACTAGATCACATTTACAGTTGAGCGAACCTGGAGGGTCTAGAGACTTGAGATTTGAACCATGGGTGGTAAAAAAAATCCATACATATGGAACATCAGTCCCATGAAAGTCAATTATATGGATTTCCAACCAATAAAATACATACAAGACATAAAAGCAACATATACAAGTGACATAGCATTGGAAATTAGGCAATTTTGAGATTTTCCAACTAGTGAACTTGAGGGTTGTTGGGTATTTTGGTTATGAAATGGTTGGGTAAATGAGTATATGATTGTCATAGGTTGTATATCAGCTTGTATATCACCTTTAGAATCAGAATGGAAAAAATCTGATTCGTTTGGGAAAGATATTTCAGAAGCTAGCAAAAAATGATTAGTTTTGGGAGGAAGCTTTGGTGAACTCGTTGGGGTTTATTCCAAGGAATGGATGGAGACTTCAGATTCTGATATATTATAATTTAAATCATAAATAGAGCCATCAGAAACAGATATAACAAAAATCATTTTTACCCATTTACTCAATGCATGCTCAAGCTTACCACTTCCTTGCTTGCGCTCCCATCCTCTTGCAAATTCTGGAAGATCAATATGGTTCTCCTCAAGGAGTTTGGTCATGATGTCCATCCTCTTTATGAATAAATATATTTAAATATGTGAACCTATACAATAAGCACATGTGGGTCTCTCTCTCTTGTTTCTCCTCCTGGATCTCGAAATCCCATCAGTAGAACTAGAGTTTTCTCAACTTGACTGCTTCTTCTCTTTCTATTTTTGCTTCAAATGTTTGTTCTTTCCTTTGGCTTGATTTGAAACACCAGCATAAAGGGAATGTTCTTTGGTGGATTTTATTATACCCATTTGTACTAGCTTGTCCTTCTCCTGATTCAAAGACTCCATGAAGTCTGCTAGCGTAAGAATCCTCCAATTTCTATCTGTAAGCTTGCTTGAGTGGAATATCAAAACAAACACATAATACTCAAGCCTTAGCTTAGCAAGGATGGTCAAGATAATTTGATCATATTTCTTCTCTATGCCACACTATTTTAACTGAAGTATCAGTGCTTTGGACTTGGTAAAGAAGTCTTGAATGGTCTCATAGTGAGTTGGGCTCAAGGATATTAGCTCATTCTCAAGTTGATGGTCTCTCATCTCATCAGTTTTCCCAAATAGTGACTAAATCTTGAGCCAAAATTCGTTGGGTGTGCCAAGAATTTTGACATAAAGAGGAGACCCCTTGAAATGTTGAGGCAAAGCTTCCAAAAGATTCATCAAGTCGATTGAATTACTTAGCTTTCTCTATTGTAGAGTTGGGTTTGACTTTAGTCCCCATGGTGACTCTATACATGCCTTTCGACCTCAACTCAATCACCATTTCATCCTTCAATTCAAAATATTTGAATCATGTAAGAAATAACTGAGTCTTCTACATCCTTCTTATGCAACGTGTGACAAAAACAATGTAGAACCTGCAATGTAAACACTCATATTTTTCGGAAGCATGCCCTAAACAATAACTCAAACCTCTATAGATTTTTCTTGCAGCTCCAACTAGCTTTCATACCATGTGAGAATTGCTTCATAGTGAGATCTAGGAGCTAAAGCAATATTCACAATCAAATTATTTGACAAAATATGCAAGAGAACATCAAAACTGACTGAAATAACACATGTGAATGGTGCTAATAAATGATCATTATATTACAGTACATCTTGTAGATGTGTATAGTACATATTTATAATACACTGGGGAAAATTCATGAGCCCTTGGAGGCCATGTGAATGCATACAAGTGTCAAGCTAGGATTTGACCACTAAATCCCCTTAGGTTGACCAATAGTCTGTGAAACCTAACCAAACAATCACAAATCCATGTGTGAACATGTAAGGGGTATGCATGGGTCATAAATGTCAGAAGGCTAAGCATGGGAGAGCAAATGGGTGAGTGGGAGAGTCTCTAGGAGCCAGTAAATTCCCAAGAAGACCACAAAACAACCACATTCGCACACTAGCACCCTTAGTCAAAGGTGGAAGTGGTTTGCATTTAATGCAGGTGCTCAGATGAGAGAATGATCAAAGTGGAGTGCCTCAATTTTCAATTAATGAGCCATAAATCACCTATTAGACCAATATTGACCAGTATAGCCTAAGTTAGACCATACAACATAAGCACAAAGAAAATTAAAATGTTTCCTACATAGGTGACCATGGTACTAAGGTAGATTAATTCTCTAACATTAATACAAGTGTGAAAAACACACAAAGATTTAGACACAAGATACACATACATCAAAGACACGCAAATTTAACATGGAAACCCATATAGGAAATACCACAAAAACGCTCTTCATTTGGTGTAATATTTGGAATTCTTTTGGTATGTGCACACAGCTTGTAAACTTCTCTTCGAATCTTCGTTACAATGGATTATTTTTCTCTGTCTTTCTCATGCTCTCGTGTCTTCTTTCTTCTTTAATTCGAGCTCTATCTCCAATTAGAGTCATGAAAGATCGTAAACATCTAAGCATCTAAGGGTACAAAGGTCGTGAATGTCATCCACATATAGCTTATGGATCGATGTGACGAATTCACTATCAACAACCTTCTTACATCACTTAATGAATTTCTCTCAAACTAATGAATAAATGCATTACCCGCACACACCTTGTGGGTCGAACTTATACACTTCTTACAGTCCTTGTTCTAATTGTCGACTAGCTCTCAACTAACAATCGACTCATTGTTCTAACTAACCCAAGAAATCCTATTTCATCAATAAAGGCGCTAACATCCTATATTACATTCATCCCCATTCCCAAAAATAGAGTGTTAGTGTAACTTAACTCAGTCTTGCATTTATTGTTACCTCAAAACATGTCGAATTCTGTGATTCGACTTAGTCTTCTCTTTTTTTCGTTGTAGCCTTGCTCTCCTTGCGACTGGATTCTTCACATTTTCAACCAAAACTGGTACACACTTTCCTAGATCCAACAATACTCCTTATGCCTATAGGGCTATCTATCCTTATTGAATTTATCTCATAATAATCAAAGACTTTGCATTTTGTATAAGTAAACTCAACTAACCCCATAATGAGTGGTATCCTATTATGACAATTAATTTTTTTCTTTATATTATTGGTGTACAATTAAGGTATTTGATAAGAACAGATTAAGTTGAGAGGATAACCACTTGAGACATTCTTGAGTAATATCTTCTTTATTGTTTCTCTACATGATTGTGAGTGTGAGAATTCTAATTGTTTGACTACTCTCATGTTATTGTATTCATTCTCGCTTTCTTTTTATACTTGTTAACATCTAACATTAAACATAGAGCCTCTTCGTAGCTTGTAGATTATTCCTTTTCTCAAAATCTATGATTATGCATATACTTTAGTAGGTAGACTATTCTCCCTCTTGTTATATGTCTAAATTTGTTTCATTATGTACTAGAGTATTTTTGCTATGTTGTATGTTGACCATGCACTTATACCCCATTTTAGTTTTTAATAATAACAATATTTTATGATCTTGGCTTACAAACACCAACTTGGTGTATGAGACCACCTTTTCATGGGACAAGGGACTCCCTCCATTTATTGATTTCATTTCTAAATTTTAGTATAGATGTGTAAATGCCCCACCCCCTTTGGATTTCAACCTCTAACGTCATAGATGGAAACATATATATTCTTAATCACTAGGCCCACTCAAGTGTATTGCACTAGCATAAAACATAAATTCATTTGATGTATTGTAATTTTAATTCAAGATCTATACACCTTCCTTCTCTCATGCAATTACATTAGATTAATTTAGATTACATTTCATTCTTACATTTAGGATAAATAATATTAAAAGAAAATTATACTATGCATATTGAGCAAGGGAAGGCTAATAGAACCTTGTATCCCAATAAACTTGTATTATTGAGCATTAACATTAATGTGTAATGAAAATTATGGTATTTGACATATACAAATTAAGTTGAAATGATCATAGACTTTAGAGTAAATATACATGTCACATGCCACCATATTATTTAGAGTAATTTTTTTTGTCCTAGGGCCTAAGATCAATTGGTCATACACTGTAAGTTTGTGACGTCATGTATTCAAACATTGAAGAGCTCAATTTCCCATTTACTTGGTAAAAATAAAATTAGTTTCTTGTCCTTATTACTTTAAAATAATTATTTTAATTTTAAAATATTTTTCATTTAATTTAAAAAAATTATTAAAAAAAAAACTTAATTTTATTAATACTTTTATTATTTTTTAAAATAAAAACCCATCAAATCACCAATCAATTGTATTTTGAAAAAATATCAATTTCATCAAATAATTACCTAGACATAAAAAGTATTTTGTATTCTAAATATATGCTTTAAAAACTCTTTACCGAGTGTTATTCTAACCATATAAACTCTTTATTTTTCTTATGTCCCTACTAGCAGTTATTATTTTAATCATCTAATTTTTTTTAAGTCACTTATTCTAACCATATAAAACCCTTTATTTTTTTTATGTCTCTATTTTTTCTAAGTCGGTTATTCTAACTGTATAAATGTCTTTATTTTTTTTATGTCACTGCTAGTCGTTATTATTTTTAAGTCATTAGCTACTAGCGGTTATTCTTTTTCTATTACAAAATCTAGTACTTTGCTAGCCGTTATTATTTTAATGATCTAATATTTTTAAGTCATTAGCTACTAGCGGTTATTCTTTTTCTATTACAAAATCTAGTACTTTACTTTTTTTTGTTTCAGAAGATATAATGTAGCAGAGAATTAAAAGAACTGGGAGTGCTTGTGTAAGTTTTGTGGTGAAGTATAACCTATCTTGTATCTTGTGTTGGAGAGAATTCAGAATTAGATAGATATCTTGGTGCTGGAGATAATTCAGAATTAAATAGATATCTTATACTAGAGAGAATTCAGAATTAGATTTTTTTTAAATATGTTATTCTAACCATATAAAACACTTTATTTTTTTTTATGTTATTACTAGCCAATTTTTTCTAACCATTATTATTTCAATCATATAATTTTTTTAAATATGGCTACTAGCCATTATTCTTTTTCTATTACAAAATCTAGTACTTTGATGTTTTTTTTTGTTTGGGAAGATATCTGTGCAGCAGAGAATTAAGAACTGGGGGTGTTTGTATAGGTTTTGTGGTGAAGTATAACCTATCTTGTGCTGGAGAGAATTCAGAATTAGATAATTATCTTGTGCATTCATATTGTAGTGTTGTCTTCCAATCTACTCCAGGTCGTTATGGACAACAATGAAATAAAAATGATGGAAAGTACCGCTGAAATATTCTCTCCAAAAAAGAGCAACCACACAACTAAATCAAATATCTACTCCAAGTAGTTATGGACAACGATGAAATAAAAATGATGGAAAGTACTGCTGAAATCTTCTCTCCAAAAAAGACCAACCAAACAACTAAATCAAATGCGGAGCAGAAGGGATATTGTCGACGTGCACGCTTTAGTGAAAAGGGAACCGAGCCGATGACCAAATCAAAGGCTGAGGATAAGGCGTATCAAAATGACCTGCGGGAACAACCACACGAAAGAAATCAAACAGTGGAGATTGAAAATTCCAATTGACTGTTGTTGGAAAAATGTAATTACTCGCAGATCTGTACTTGACTTCCAGCCGACTCTGTCAGAGTCTGTACAAGTCAAAGATCTTGTCTGTCAGTATGACAAGAAGGAAGAGTCCACGATTCGGCAATGTAAACCAGTCGAATTTATTTCTGAAGCTAAGTTGTTAGGTAGATAGTTATTACAGTCTTTAATAGTGAGTCAGTCGACCCATGCAGAAGCAATTTTCAGGTTGCCTATAAATAGAAGAAGCAAATTGTAAATCAGTTTACAACAGACACAAGAGACACAATAGAGAGACAGAGGAACTCAGGGTGAGAAAAGAGAAGTAGAAGCTCAAGCTTCTATGCATGTGATTTAGTCAAAGAGCTGAAGCTCTGTAGACCGACAAGTCTGGACCGACAAGTCTGAACCGACCAGTTTGTAATCGACAAGTTTGTAATACTTTGTTATTTCCGCATAGTTAAATATATGAAATAGTCTATGGTTGAATGCATGATTATTTGGCCGCACATATTTCCAGATTTACTTCTGTAAATTTCTTTTACAATTACTATTAAGTGAAAGATCAAAGAACCCATAAAAATCTCACCGCGTGAAAGTTCCAGGTTTTATGGCACATTGGTCGACTCAAGTCTTCCTACATATTTGGGCATATGTTTTATAAGTTCTTTGGATTTGTAAATGTGTCCATTTTTACTCTATCTTACTCACAGGTGAAAAGCATTTGTAATTTCTTAAGTCTTTATACTAAGAAACTTACTCTGTAGATTTTGACCAAAGTGAACCGACTTGAGTGGTCGGTTGAGTCAGCAGATTGAAGAGAGCCGACTTGGTCGAAGACAAGAAATCAGTCGACTTGGTCAAAGTGACAAGTGGTCGAGGTAAAAACCGGTCGGTAGAACCGACAAGTAAGTCAAAGTAAATTTAGTCGAGTAGTTAGACTAACTAAAATTTATAAACTTGTCTAGTCGGGAGATAGACAAGTTTCATCGACAAGTAAAAAGAAAAAGTGGTCGACGTGAAAAGTGAAAATTAAAATTTAATATCAACTGAACCCTAAACTCAAGTTTATTCGGCTTGGTTTTGGCTATCTGGTATCAGAGCAAGGTTATATCAGAGCAAGGTTAATATCATCACAAGATTTAGGAAAAAAATCTTGTCTTAAAAGGTGGAAATTAATTTTCTAAGGAAAGTTAATTAAAAATTAAAATGACTTCCACTTCTGGTTCATTGCAAACTCCAATTTTTACAGGAAAGAATTATGAATATTGGTCTTTAACAATGAAGGCTTTATTCAGAGGTCAAGATGTCTAGGAGATAGTCGAGCATGGTTATGCAGAACCAGCAGACATGACAGCATATAACAATCTCACACAGGATGAGAAATATGTCTTGAGAGAATAGAGGAAAAAAGATGGAAAAGCTTTGTTTTTCATACATCAAGCTATGCATGAAAGCATACTCCCAAGAATAGCAGCAAAGACTAATGCTAAGGAAGCATGGGATACATTGGAGACTGCCTATCAAGGTTTGGATAAGGTAAAGACATCCAAACTGCAGATTCTGAGAAGAGATTTTGAATCTCTGTCCATGAAAGATTCAGAGAATGTAGACACATTCTACACCAGAGTTGTTGGGTTGATAAACCAACTGAAATCTCATGGAGAACCCATAGCAGACCAAAGGGTTGTTGAAAAAATTCTCAGAATTCTTCCCCCAAGATTTGAAAACTTGGTTGTGACCTTAGAGGAACACACAAACATGTCGACATTTACCATTGATGAGCTGCAAGCTTCTCTTATCAATCATGAACACATACTCAGCAGATCACAGACATCATTGGAAGGTGCATTTGCAGCACAGTCATCCATAATCCATGGTAGAGGTAGGGGGAGAAACAACTTCAGAGGCAGAGGAAGAATTTCTTCAAGAGGATGACGAGGCAGAAGTCCTGCAAATGTCGGTGGCAGAGGAGATAACCAAAATCCAAGTCATCCAAGTGGCCAGAGGTTTGATAAATCAAAAATTCAATGTCATTATTATAAGAAGTTTGGTCATTATGCATATGAATGCAAGAAAAAGCAATATGACCAAGGAAGGCAAAGCCCAAGTTAGTCGACCAACACCAGCACTTTGACAGGTGCAATGTTAATGGCATCGACATCTCCACTTGAATGCAATGCTGTTCAAGAAAGTCCACATGACATATGGTACTTAGATTCAGGATGCAGCAACCACATGACTGGTAATTTGAATCTGTTTTCCAGTCTAGACACTTCAGTTAAAACTGATGTTACACTTGGAAATAATGTCCAAGTTACTGTCTTAGGAAAATGCACTGTTGATATTCTAACCAAATAGGGGGAGAGTAAGTATATCCCTGATATCTATCATGTCTAAGGTCTGAAACATAATTTGTTAATCATTGGACAGTTGTTACAAAAAGGCTATAGAGTCTACATGGAAGATGAACACTGTGTGATCAAAGACAAGCGTCCAAGCAACCAATTGATAGAAAAAGTGCCAATGACAAGCAACCGCTTGTTTCCATTGAGGATAGTTCCCGACATAAAAGGGAAGACAAAGATAGGAACTGCATTCAAGGCAGAAAGTAAAGAAACAGTTGAGATCCTTGACAAGAGAGAAAATTGCAGCGCTAATTTGCAAGCTGCATTTCAGATAGAAGTTCAGGATGAATCCTGGTTGTGGCATTTCAGATTTGGACATCTGAATTTTGGTGGGCTAAAGCTACTGCACACAAAGAATATTGTGAAGGGATTTCCATTGATCGACAGACCAGAGAGGGTTTGTGAAGGCTGCTTTTTTGGCAAGTAGCACAGAGAGACATTTCCAATTGGAAAGTCCTATAGAGCACGCACACCACTTGAAATTGTGCACTCTGACATCTGCGATCCAATGAAGACATCATCCATTGGTGGCTGCAACTATTTTCTAACTTTTATTGATGACTACTCAAGAAAAACATTGGTATATTTCTTGAAACATAAATCTGATGCATTTAGTTATTTTCAGCAGTTTAAGGCACTCGTGGAGAACTAGAGTGGACATCGCATCAAGATCTTAAGGACCGACAGAGGAGGTGAATATGTTTCAAATGAATTTCTGAATTTTTGCAAGACCCATGGCATACAGAAACAATTCATTGCATGGTATACACCTCAGCAAAATGGTATAGCCGAAAGAAAGAACAAAACCATCATGGAGATGGCACGCAGCATGTTGGCAGTCAAGCATTTGCCAAATGAGTATTGGGGTAAAGCAGTCGCAACTACCGTATACATTATGAATCGGTGTCAGACAAAGAGTGTGAAGAACAAAGTTCCCCAAGAAGCATGGACAGGTATGAATCATAGTGTTTCCCATTTAAAAGTTTTTGGTTGTGTTGCATATGCTCATGTTCCAGATGCGCTAAGAAAGAAGCTAGACAAGAAGGGACATAAATGTATTTTTGTCGGCTATTCAGAAGATACAAAAGCATATAAGCTGTATGATCCCATCACAAGGAAATTGATAATCAGTCGGGATGTTCAATTCGTCGAGAACGAATCAAGGGATGGAACCGTCGACATAAATGTCAATATTGTGTCGAGCGTCGACAATGATGATATGGAAGAGGAAGTGGTTCAAATACCACATGTAAGTCAACCGGTCGGAGCACCATCGATTCCCATGACACCAAGACATGGTTCAGCACAAGGACTATCGACACAAGTAGCAGCTCAAGCTACACCAGCAAGTACACCAAGAGGACAACAGACTCCATCAAGCATTCAGGCTAGGTCGACATCGACAGAACTGATGAAGACAAGAAGTCTGCGAGAGGTATATGAAGTTGGTACACCTGATCATTCTTTCTCTTTGCATTATTTGCACCTATATATGATCCACTAACATTTGAAGAAGAAGTATGGGCACAAGCCATGGATGAAGAAATAGAATGCATTGAGAAAAACCAGACATGGGAACTGGTCAATGTACCAAAAGACAAAGATGTAATCAGTGTCAAATGGATTTATAAGACAAAGCAAGATGTTGATGGGAATGTGCAAAAGCATAAGGCAAGAATGGTAGCAAGAGGGTTCACACAGCAACCCGGCATTGACTTCAATGAAACGTTTGCACCTGTTGCACACATGGATACAGTCAGAACAGTTTTAGCCATTGCTGCACAAAACAAATGGCATGTTCATCAAATGGATGTCAAATTGGCATTCTTAAATGGATATCTAGAAGAGGAAGTATATGTGGAACAGCCACAAGGGTATGAAGTTCCAGGTCAAGAGCATAAAGTGTACAGGCTGAAAAAGGCATTATATGGTTTGAAACAAGCTCCTAGAGCTTGGTATAGTCAAATTGATTCCTATCTCACTGAAAATGGATTTCACAGAAGTGAAAGTGAACCGACTTTGTACACCAAAGTCGATGAGCAAGGTAAGATATTGATTGTCTTCTTGTATGTAGATGATTTAATATTTACTGGTGATTATGGCATAGGATATTTTAAGGCAGTCATGGAAAGAGAATTTGAAATGACTGATCTAGGGCTTATGAAGTTTTTTCTGGGCATTGAAGTTCAGCAGTCTAAAAGTAGTATCTTTATATCACAGTCTAAGTATGCAAGTGAAGTTTTAAAAAGATTTAATATGTCTAATTGCAAGACAGCCCAAACACCAGTAATAACAGGTTTAAAATTGAGCAAAGATGATGAAGGATCCACCGTCAATCCTACGTTGTTTAAAAGGCTTGTTGGAAGCCTTATGTATTTGAAAGCAACATGACCAGACATTATGTATGGAGTAATTTTGATCTCAAGGTTCATGGAGTCACCAAAAGACTCACATTGGCAAGCAGGTAAAAGAATTATGAAGTATGTAAGTGGCACAAAAGACCTTGGTATTATGTATTCAACCTCATAAAATTTTTAACTCATTGGTTACACTGACAGTGACAATGGAGGCAACATAGATGACAAGAAAAGCACATCTGGGTACACATTTCATTTTGGTATAGGTGTTGTTTCATGGGCTTCAAAGAAACAGCCCATAGTAACTCTATCTTCAGCTGAAGCAGAGTATGCTGCAACAACAAGTGTTGCATGTCAAGCTGTCTAAATGAGAAGAGTCTTAAAAGACTTGTCACAGAACCATCAAGAACCGACAACAATCTTCTACGGCAACAATTCAACCATAGCATTATCAAAGAATCATGTGTTTCACAAGAGAACCAAGCACATCAACACAAGGTTTCATTTTATAAGAGAGTTGGTAAACGACAAGGAAATTTGTTTGGAATTTTGCAGGTCTGAAGACCAACTTGCCAACATCTTCACAAAGCCATTGGCAAAGGACACATTCCAGTATCTGCGTAGTTATCTTGGAATGACAAGTTCTCCACAGTGAACTCTGTCATAAACAGAGCATGTCTAAGCTTTGAAACATTTTGTAAATTTTGTTTTAAAAATCCCCATCTGCTTATAATTAAGGGGGAGTGTTGGAAAAATGTAATTACTCGCAGATCTGTACTTGACTTCCAGCCGACTCTGTCAGAGTCTGTACAAGTCAAAGATCTTGTCTGTCAGTCTGCCAAGAAGGAAGAGTCCATGATTCGGCAATGTAAACCAGTCGAATTTATTTCTGAAGCTAAGTTGTTAGGTAGATAGTCATTACAGTCTTTAATAATGAGTCAATCGACCCATGCAAAAGCAATTTTCAGGTTGCCTATAAATAGAAGAAGCAAATTGTAAATCACTTTACAACAGACACAATAGAGAGACAGAGGAACTCAGGGTGAGAAAAGAGAAGTCGAAGCTCAAGCTTCTGTGCATGTGATTTAGTCGAAGAGTTGAAGCTCTGTAGACCGACAAGTCTAGACCAACCAGTTTGTAATCGACAAGTTTGTAATACTTTGTTATTTCCGCATAGTTAAATATATGAAATAGTCTATGGTTGAATGCATGATTATTTAGCCGCACATATTCCCACATTTACTAATGTCTTTTACAGTTACTATTAAGTGAAAGATCAAAGAACCCATAAAAATCTCATCGCTCGAAAGTTCCAGGTTTTACGGCACATTGGTCGACTCAAGTCTTCCTACATATTTGGGCATATGTTTTATAAGTTCTTTGGATTTGTAAATGTGTCCATTTTTACTCTATCTTACTCACAAGTTTTTACTCTATCTTACTCACAGATGAAAAGCATTTGTAATTTCTTAAGTCTTTAGACTAAGAAATTTACTCTGTAGATTTCGACCAAAGTGAACCGACTTGAGTGGTCGGTTGAGTCAGCCGATTGAAGTGAGCCGACTTGGTCGAAGACTAAAGTGAGCCGACTTGGTCGAAGACATAAGGTGAGCCGACTTGAGGTAAAAACCGGTCGGTAGAACCGACAAGTAAGTCGAAGTAAACTTAGTCGAGTAGCAAGACCGACTAAAATTTATAAACTTGTCTAGTCGGGAGATAGACAAGTTTCACCGACAAGTAAAAAGAAAAAATGGTCAACATGAAAAGTGAAAATTAAAATTTAATATCCACTGAGCCCTAAAGTCAAGTTTAGTCTGCTTGGTTTTGGCTATCAACTCTAGAAATCAGTTACATGACCTTAGGACATGTTTGAACTCGAAATCTATGGGAGCTATGGCTGGCTGGACTGGCAAAAGACCTGGGCCATGACAAAGGACCTGGGCCATGACAAAGGTGAGCAGACTATTGATTGGACAGTGCCAACGGGAAAGCGTCTAGTAGGTCTAACAAAAGAACTGGGCTTCTAGAATATTGGCGGAGAAACCCTAAATTGGTTAATGCCAAAGGAAACTACTCGTTTAATGGAGCTCACTAGAGAGCTAGGGTTTAACAATGGTGGGCAGACGTTGGATTGGCTGATATCAATGGCAACGAAGCCTATGATAGAGTTAAACAAATCATTAAGGTTAGAAGATAGCTCTAGAGCTATAGAATGGTTATTGAAGCAGCCGATCATCACTGCTGCAGCAAAGAATCGATTTCCTGCCACATTATCATCCGCCATGGACATCCCTGCTCAGTGTCCCCAGCAGCAATCTCAGGAAGCCACATTGCAAGATCTATGTGAAGCCAAAAACCCAGGATATTCTTCGAAGCAGCAGCCCGTGATAACGAAGCAGTTTGTACATCGACCTTCATTCTGTCCGTCTGCAGGAAACTATAGTGTCTCTAGACATGACGAAATGATGTCACCGCCACTTCCTCCGGCAGAAGCCATACGGCAAGACCGGAATGCTACAGGAGAACAGTTTCCACCCACATTATCATCTGACATGGACATCTCTGGTAAATTTTCACGTACATTATCATCTGCAATGGACATCCCTGTTCAGTTTCCATCGCAGCAATTTCAGGAACCCGCTTTCCAAGATCCATGTGAAGCCACAGGCCCAATATCATCTTCAAAACAGCAGCCCTTGATAATTGACAACTTTCTACATCGACCTTCAGTCGATCCTTCTGCAGGAAACCCTAGTGTTCCTACCTATGATCAAATGATGCCACGGCGTCCTCCTTGGGCAGAAACGATACAGCCAGACTGGAATGCTACAGGAGATCAGTTTCATTGAAGCGGAATAGGGGAAGATTACGAGTTTCCCGCTATAGTTAATGTGCTAGAGAATCACCCATCCCAAGGGACTATCCCTCTAGTTGGAGAAAGCCTGCACGGGAATCAATTTGGCGGCAATATCAGCGGTCTCCAAAGAGGCCAGGCGGCGGACCAGTATTCAGACAGGAATATAGGCCATCCTAATCTCAACAACAACTTTGATTCGAGAATGGAGTTGGACGAGTTAACAAACTACAATCAAAGCGATACAGCTCCTGCCGAAGTTTTAAATCAAATCAATTTTAATTTTCTTGACGTGGGATGTACTCAGGGATTTCCAAATGAATACCTGGAAGACATGCCAATTGACATACAAATGGAGAGTAACAACAATATTCTCACAGGACAGACACTCCAAAAGAATCAAGGCAATCAACCTTTTGATCAAGATCTTATTGACGCTTCAATGAATCCAGAATGCATCAACCCAGGAATTGCTGCACAACTTGAATTAGAGGATTTTGATGACTGGAACGAGGGTGGGTGTTTGACCCCTGATAAGTTAATTGAGGATCTTCATAACTGGGACCAACACGAGGTTGAGATTGCGGAAAAGGATGGATTTGGGAATAGTGATTACTGGAACCAGCACCAGAACCAGGGCGACTCATAGTTTGCTTACATGTTTTGCTTCAGGTTGGTTTTTGCTATTAAATTTCTTATGCATATTGTCAACCTTTTTTTGTTCACCTGTATTTTGCAGGTTGTAGAACGTATGCAATTTTGGGACAGTTAAAGCAGCTTATAATTTGACAAATTTTGAAGCAGTCTATAATGTGACAATTTTTGCTTATTTTTATCTTTGCAGGTTGGAGAAGGTATACAATTTCTGGGTAGTTGAACCACAAATTTTACACATGAAACAAATGGAGGCCTAGTTCAATAACATTAGGATAAGTAGACTTCACTGATACTTTTATTGTGGGAGGTATTTGCAAGGTGCAAAGAGCATTCTCTTTATTTATAAGACTATACAAGAGTTGTAAAAGCATGCAAGCAGGGATAATTGTATTGTAGTAGTTTAAACTACACTGGATAATTGTATTGTAGTAGTTTAAATTACACGGATAGATGTTTATATTTTATTCTTTATTTATATGAGTTATAAGAGTATGGTATAGGGATAGATGTTTATGTTTTATAATAATGTGATAGTTGTAAATTTTGTTTATAATTTTAAATTTAGAAGTTGTAACTTCATTTATAATTTTAAATTTTGGAGGAATTTGCAAAAGCTAAAACTGTTGATATTTTACATTTATGGAAGGAATTTGTAAAACTAAAACTATTTTAATTTATTAAACTCTATCACTATGAGTTATTTTTATTATACTTTGCATTCCATGTATATTTTGTATTTGTTGCTTAATTACTTATATTTTAAATTTGCTTTAGTATTGTTGTTTTATGATTAAAAAGTATCAATTCTATTTTAAGTTTATTTAAAATGTTTAGCGATATATTATTTGAAAATGGACTTTTATAAATCTCACACAAAGGATTTTTTGGTGCGGGTATGTTTTTAAAGATCAATGACGACCATAGTTTCACATTGTGGATGAGTTGTGGCTTGGGCTTAAACACTAGAGCAGGATTACCATTTCTATGGGGACTTCTTTTAATTTGCTTCCATAAATGCTATTGCAACTATCCAGGTTCTTGGGGATTCAAAGGTTGTTGTAAATTGGCAAAATAAATTGTCAAAGTTAGAGGACTTGTCTATGGAGCACTGGTGTTATAAAATCAAAAAACACAGCTTATTGCTAGTTTTGAAGATATTAATATTTTCCATATTTTTAGAGAATTCAACTCTCTTGAAGAGGAACCATGGGAAAAATCTCTTGGGGGCATAGAGTACTTTATTCTTTGAACAATATGTGGGAAATGCTCTTTGCACTTTTGGCTTTCTTTACTTCTTTTCATAAAGTCTGTGTTTATTTTTAGATGATTGTAGTTGATGTCACATTTTCAATCTTATATGGGATAATTAGTTTTGGAAGGTAGGTGGTACATGAATTACTTGTACACCTATGTTTCCGTGAGTGTGAACACATGATGTGGGGATGTTGGAGTTTTGTAATGTGTAATTGTTCACTTTGATTTAAATGAATATCAAGGTACAAGGTTTTTTTTTTTAGTTTGAAAAAAAAGTATTTTGATATGATAATGATGATAGTTAATGATTTATAGTGAGATTATTTTTTGTTTGTCATATCTTTAAAAGGAAAAAAAAATGGCTTAAATTCCTTAATTTATACTTAATTTTTTTAAAGTTAATTATAGGTCCTTGTGTTATTAATAACATGCCATACATTCAACTAGTCAACCAAAAGCATCAATCAGACTCTAAGACAAAGTTGACTCATAAGATGAAAGCCATTAATGTAGGAGAAAACATTAAGATATATATACATTTCATTTTTTCATATATTTGTGGGAAGAACTTAAATTCTTATATATTATAGTTACTTAATATATTAAATAAGAGTTGAATATAAAGAATCCCCTACACACACATAGAGAGAGAGTGTGTCATAACTCATTTTTATTTAATAAATATTAAAACAAGATTTGATTTATTTGGAAAAATCCATTATTTTGATTTTTTACTTGGTGGAAGTTTTATTTAAGATTAAAATTTAATTACTCTTTTGATATATTTGAATTCTATAGGTTTTTTTTCTTAAAATCCATATCATTTTTTCACTTTTAAATAGATAGTTTTTAGATTGTACTCCTTATTTAACAAAAAAAAAAAGATGAAAGGTGATAGACAATGCACCAATGGTATAAATGATGTGATGGAATGAGAGAAAAGCATTTGAATAATAATATGGTCAAAACAATAATTAAAAAAACCTTCCTCAAAATAATAGCAATAGTAGCTAATAATTCATGTCATGCCACTATCCCTTAAAAATGTCCTTAAAAATGTCATGGTAGGGTAAGGTGGTGTTGGTTAATGAATGTGAACTATTTTTGCTTAATGAAAATGATAGGGTAGGCCAAGTGGTGTTGGTTAATGAATGTGCACTATTTTTTTTCACTAAAATGCTTAGCGAGTATGTCCCAACTATGCACCTTAGAAATGTAGGTAGCTTAACATCCATAACCTTGCGGAGAGGAAAGGAAGAAGAACACCAAAATGGGTAGAGTGTCAAGGGTAGAATTGTTCTTGGAAAACAAAATAGAGTTCTGGCACTAGAGTAAGAAGGGATTTTTTGGGATATTCCGGGTAGAAGGTAGCATGAAGGCATTGTAGATTACTTGACTTGAGCACCTAGAACTATCTATGGTAGATTTGAAGCGAGATCAACAACTAAGACAAGAGTTGTAGTTGATGTTCATGATGTTCTTGATGAGGAATTACAATATGAGAACCCAAAGGAAGAAGTTTAAGTAGTTGAAGCTTGTGAAGATATAATTATTAAGGCATTGAAAGATTTGATAGGAAATCCAAAGGTGGAGACATCTACTTAGGAATTCTAAATCTAGAAGAGCTAATTGACTCAGCTAGAGACACAGATAAATTCATTGATATGGAGCACATTTAGGACCCTCATAGAGTGAAAATGGAGTGCATGAAGTTGAAAAGACGTGCATCCTTGTGGTGAGACATGCATCCTTATGGTGGGATACTGTGCATCTTGAAATGTAGAGGAAAGGAAATGACAAACTCGGAACATGGGACATAATGGTGGTTAAGATCAAATGTAAATTTATACCTATTGAGTATACTTTATATTTGTATATGAATATTCATAATCTCAGAGTGGAAATGAATGATATTTAAGGAGTATACATGGGATTTTTATATGCTATTTATTAGTTTAAGCATAGAGATGAAGGAGAAGAAGTTGTGGCTAGGTACATTAATTGGTTGAGATATGAAATACAAGATGAATTGAGCACTATGAGGGTTACAATAGCGGGTAAGCATACAACATAGGATAAATTTTCTATCTTAGTACTAGAGGAAGAGTAACACTTAGAGGAAGAAATATATATAAGAGAGGATAGAGTAGTGTATCCAAATGAGAGGAAGGTTGTACAGTGTAAAATATCTAACCCAATAATTTAGAAATAGTAATGAATCCTTTAGAGGTATAGGGACTTATAGAGGAAACAAAAACACTAGAGGTAGAGGAGCTCAAAGGTCCCTAATGATTCACTACAAGTGTCAAAGACTAGTACATGATTCCTATAAGTGTCCTAAAATCTTGCATAATATGCGGAGGGAACAGAACACAACCCATGTTGCTCAAGGAGTTGAGAGTACAACTACGTTTGTAGTTGGGATAATTTTGATATAGCTCAACTAGAATCTCGTGAGAGCCTAAGGTTAGGAAGAACTCTATTGGAGAAAAAAAATCATCTCGTGATACAATAACTAGATAAGAAGAAGTCTATTTTCAATATTAAGTGCAAAATTAGAGGTAAGTGTTATTATATAATTGTCTATGGAAGAAGTACTAAAAGTATAGTCTCCATAGAAGTCGTAGAGAAAATGAATTTGAAAAGTAGGCCACATCCTCATGCTTTTAGAGTTTTGTAGGACCCAGGTTGTTTTGGTTATTTTGGTTACAAGTTTTGAAGTTCGAGTCAAAGTGTGAATGGATCAGTGGCAAAATTTTCAAGGAAGTGGTCAACTTCAAAGTTTTAGGTGAAGATCGAGGAAGACCAACGGTTTTGATGAAGTCTAACCAAAAGGTTGGTTAGTGGTTTAAATATCTTTTACACTTACATTTATGGGATGAGGTAGTGGTAACATGAGGTAAAACGACCATTAGAGCCTATAAATATGTAATGGGTTGGTATTTTTGGTGTTATCTCCATTTTTAGAGGAAAGTACGATTTTTTAATCTCAACAAAGAGTATGTATGGTTTTTGTCAAAGATTAAGTTGAATAAGAGTAGCAAGGTATGAGATCCATTATCAATCTATAGGTTATGTGCTCATATATGATGTAATGGAGTTTTGTAGAAATGTCTGTAGGCTTTGTGCATAGACTTAAAGCATTCGAGCTACAACTTTTCATAATAAAAAACTACTTTTGTGTTTTGTTCCATCTGGGTTTCCACATTAAATCTTGGTGTCTTTTGTGCGTGATGTGTGTATGTGATGATTTTTTGTTGCTTACTAATGCATAAATGGATAACTATGAATGAATGAATGGATGAAATGAAAATTCATTTCATCGTGGCTAATGTCATGGATAGTTTTATGGATATATGTCGTAGTCTCTCATGTGTCATAGTTAGTGCTCCATTGATGTTTTGTATGGCGAGGTTACATTTCACCACTATATAAACCAGGTTCTTACAATTCCCATAGGTATTTTGGGTGAGACTTCATCTGCTTTACAGGTGTTTCTGAAAGGGCTAAACCCCTTTCGGGATGGTATCTTGGGTTTTTTTGGTATGATTTTTTGTGAAGTTGGGCTAGTTTAAGATCGTGCTAAGAAATGGTTTTGTTTTTGTGACTCAGATCATTGTGAGGGGGGAATGTTTGGGCATCTGACGAAGCTTGATTTTGAGGCGTGGTTAGGTCATAAGTCGAAGGAATTTGTTCAAGATGAAAATTGAGATCCACGACTCACTCGAGGATAGTGTTTGTGAATTTATGTCTAGTCTAATATTCATGAAAAAAAATTCGGCAAATTTCCTATTTTGTTAAATGAGTGGTTGTCAAGGTTGAAATTCTGGAAGAAAAATTTGCAAGGAAGTGATTCTAAGACATGGACACCTTAGTTGATATATTGACTAAAGTGTGTTGATAACAAGATATCAAGCGATATCAATTTTTTTATTGATAGCATTTTAGAGGGATATATCACTGAATTTGTGGTTGATAATCTCAAATCATATAGCGAAGTAGAATGAGAGTTCTTCCGAGGCCCATGAGGTAGGTCCCTAAATTATTTAAAATTGTGGATTAAGATGTTATTATGTGAAAAAGGGATTCTGAAGATTAAAAATATGATGAGTAAAGAAATTATACGCAGAGGTCATGGGTAATGATTGGAAGAAGGTATAAGGAGAATGTGCAGTATAAACTAAATTGATCCAAGGAGAACTAAGCAATATTGATGAAGAGTGTGGCTTCCTGATGAGCGGGAAGATACTATGGTCAAACAAGAGGAAAATAATATGATAGGAGAGAGAGTTGCAGTGTGACAAGAAGAGGAAATGGAAATGGGTCATAGGATCTATTGTAGCGTTGGTTTCTTTGTGAAGTTGTGTGGATTGTTTGACAAGTGCAAAATGAGCCCATAAAAAAGGCATAGATGATAACAATGTTCAAGGGTGAGGTGCTAGATTAGTACATGAAGTTTTCTAATGTTTCTATGGGAGATGATCAAAAGATGTTAGCAGAGAGCAAGGATGGGTTGATAGATGATTTTAAGAAACTAAAGTCTAAGTCATAGTGCATCACATAATTAAAGGATATTAAGTAGTTTTTGATTGAGTCGGTGTGGGATTTTCAATTTTTAATGTGCTTGACAATTTTCAATGTGCTCAACAGGATTTGTCAATCTCGTATATTTCTATCCGGTATAAGACATATTTTTTCCAAATCTACTTTCTAGAATTCGTCGGTATTGAGTCCATTCTAAAATGGATTTCTTATGACCAACCCATGTAATGTCCCCAAAATTTGAAAAAAAAATGTAGGCTAGTTAATTACTAACTATTCTAGACATTAATTCATCTTCTACGGAATATGTCGTTCATTTTTTCTATTTTGAAGTGTTGTAAGTTGTCCTTACCATTTCTATGTGTTCTCCTATGTAGTTATTGATGTAATTATGTACTATGTTTATTTTACTTGAACTGGTTTAAATGATTACTCTGCTTATTTATTACTATTTATCATGTATGTGCGAATGCTCATTCGGTTATATCTTACTTCCTCGTTATAAGTTTTTTTCATTGTTTATGGGAAGTCCTGACTTATCTTTAACTGTCAAAGGGTGGAGTGGCGGGATTTGTATCCCTTATGGGACTACTTGGAGAGGTAACTATTTCTACCCACTGTTACAGGGTTTACTTAGTTCATGTTGAACTAATTCAAACTTCTCCTTTCTTGGTGCAAGTTCATTAGATGGAGGAAACTTGCTATGAAAACTAACCTTGACATCCTACGGCATGTTATCCACTCTACACTATCCTATTCCTATAAAAGACAAAAGGACTAAAGTCTTGGCTGTAATGTCCCGTTTTTGGAAATTTTATCAAAATGACCAATTCTTCAATTCTTTCACAATGTACTCAAATTCATCCTCTTACAACTCTAGTTATATGGATTCAATTGATTCCAAAATTCCTCCAATTGCTTTAAAAATTAGTGAGGAATATCCTGAGGGGTGATGGGACATATTAGCACATCTATCAGACGTATAATCAACTGATATACCCAACCATGGTCTGCAATTTTCAAGGGAATAAGTTTCAGGACAAGACTAGTCAATTTGGGAGGTGGAAATCCCCCCTGGGTCTTTGAACAAATCTCGTCACAACACTATACAACCTTCACTAATGGTGGGTATGATACTTGGATCTGTTATCAGAAATTAATTAAAGTATATTTGAAGAATCATATGTGGTTTTGGGGTCGACTAGGTATCCAAGATAACTCCATGAATTTACTAGTATTTTTGAGATTCCAACCCCCAATGGTAGATGACTGCAAATAGCTCCAAATGCTATCGAATTGTACCAGGAGGTGTATGAGTGATATAATAACTTAATTATAATGTTCAGGGATGTATTATGGCCTTCTAATTACTTTTTCAATTCTATATCAAATTCGGAATAAGATAGATGCTTTAACTAGCAATTTTGGGGCTCAATTCCCCCCAGGGTAAATGATAGAAATGGATTCTCAAGTGTGTTGAAACCCACTCGAATTCTCAAATTGAAGAAGGGGTTATGTAGAATACATTATCAAAGACTCGTTTACATAAACAATTGACCTCCCATGGATGTTATCACTTCCTTCAATCAAATATAAAAAACTAGTTTTGGACCCTTGGGGAAACGAGATGTAGTTTGCTCCAAATGATATGAAATTCGACCAAATGGACACAAATTATCAATTACTAAACATGAAACCCATAGTAGACATTAATTACAGCTCATTCATTCATAAATCATCAATGTTGCACACATATATTCGATTCCATCAAGATTGCAAGAGTTTACAACAAGGTATTGGGGAAATGGTAGTGTTTCTTGAATATTGGGAAATAATACATGAGATATCTTGGCCTTTAGACCTGAGATATTTCTGAACTTAAAGAACAAAACATTTACATCATAAAACAGAATACTGGAGTAAGAGAATCTCCCTCAAAGAGATGGATATCTCACCAAGTTCACCTCACTCCATAGAGCTTAAATATGGTGAGAAAACTTGAGATGAATAGAAGAACAAGTTGATATTGATATGTCCATGAGATTCTTGTAGATTTCACCTGTAACTTATGACTCCATTGAATCTCCTTGAAATATCTGATTTTCCTCTCCAAAACACCAATTAGGATGGGAATCTTTCACCCTCGAAATTGGCTAAGGAAAGGAACTAGTCATCCACTGAATCTCTCTTCACAAACGCAAATTCATCAAATGATCAAAAGCAATTCTCTTGGTTTATTCCTGTATTTTATAAACATATTTATACTTTTAAGGTTTCTAATCCATCCATAAACTCAATCCAAGTCGAATTAGGGTGTGTGCTCATGAATTAACATGTGTCCCCGCTTTCCTAGCCTCCACCTTCCCCAAATTTGAGTTAGGATCCCATTGAGCTTCCCAAACTCACATGAGAGCTCTATTTAATGGTCTATTTCGACCTGACATGTCATATATGTCATATTTCAGCCTTCATATCTGACTTGTTTCATAA
>LPNX010955900.1:287698-298852 GCA_001517045.1 Pseudotsuga menziesii | reverse complement strand
TGAACCAAGTGTTGAGCAAGAAAAACCATGAGTCTTCAAGTGACTCAAATGCATATCATAGGTGCATCCATGTAGATGTGCATCATCATAAAGTAACAAGGGATGCTTTTATAAATGTGAATAAGAGTGTGCTCCAACCATGTCATCATAGAAAGTAAATCTAGGAGTTCCATACTCCTCATGTGGCACCATAAAAAAGAACCCTTTCACCCATAGTTCATAGAGACTAATGCTGCAAAACATGGAATTGTAGGATGTAGGAAAATGAACTAAAACACCCAAATGATCAAAAAGTGCAAAATTTTCAGCATGGTAAGGATCCGTATGGGTAGTATCATGCAGCTCCTTCAAAAGTGTGAAACCTTTGTCATAGCTTGGTTCCAATGTAGAGGAATCATGCTCTCCTTTAAACATTGCATAACCTTCATCAAAAGACAATTCAAGTTCCTCTTCCACCACATCAAGTGTTTGAATCTATTCAAGTTCAAATTCAAACACATCAAGCACATTCAAATTTCCACATTTCTCATGATCCTCCATGTCATGAGAATCCTCCAAACAATCTACCATTTGACAATCTGAAACATTGGAGGGAAAACAAGCATCTTGCAACTTTTCAAGAAGTTGCTCATTTTGAATTGTGAGCTTAAGATTATCCTCATTATTATTCAAGTATGCATCATGTAACAATTCATTAAGCTCAAACAAATGGTTTCTATCAAAAAGAAAAGACATGAAATTACCTTTGATGTGGCACATTGCTCTTTGAATCTTCTTCATGTCTTCAAGGAAGGATGTTTCCTCCAATGAAGTAGCTCCCCAACAAGAATTTGACACTAATTCTTGAGTGTCATTGAGTATCTTAAGGGATTCTTGGATATCCCTTTCACTCATCTGCAAGGATCCTTCAATGAAGGATGGTTCATGGGAGTCAACCTCCTCTTTTTCTTCATTATGGATTTGATCAACTCCTTGAAGCTCGAGTGGTGATGGGGAAGTTGATCTTGGTTCTTCATTTGCTGCTACGAGGTCTTTTTCTTTATGCTCATGAGAAATTTGGGTTGCAGCAACATTTTTAGATCTGATCTATATGTCACTAACATATAGTTGTGATCACCCATCATTAGGTACTCCTTCATAGTTCAAACATCCATCTGTAGATTCCCTTTGGTCCATGTCCATAGTAGAATTTGTTTCAGAATGATATTTAATAGTTTCAAGGTACTCTTCTTCCAAGCTCATGTGATGTTTCCTCATATTTTTCAAATTCATTTTGGAGTGACTTTCGATCCTCTTGATGTAATTCTTTTTCTTCTTCACCACCCACAAAAATTTGTAGCTCCTTGGTCTCCTCCCTACTTGTGCAATGATGATTATTCCTTAATGAGTTCTTATTTGAATTATTTTTCATAAATTCCTTCAACCAATCATTAATTTATTCAAAATAAATGGTCTTATATGTCTCTTCATTATGGAAACTTCTACTAACCATAAATTGGCTAGCCATCAATTCGAATGCTTGCTTAACCTGCCTGGTCATATCATCACCACATGACTTAATGACTTTATTAAATTCATATATGCCATCCATAACTTCAATAGGTTCCAATACCATGCTCTGATACCACTGAAATTTCCCCTTTTTGAAAATTTTATCAAAATTACCAATTCTTCAATTCTTTCACAATGTACTCAAATTCATCCTCTTACAACTCTAGTTATATGGATTCAATTGATTGCAAAATTCCTCCAATTTCTTTCAAAATTGGTGAGGAAGGTCCTGAGGGGTGATGGGACATATTATCACATCTATCAGACATATAATCAACTAATATACCCAACCATGATCTGCAATTTTCAAGGGAAGAAGTTTCGGGACAAGACTAGTCAATTTGGGAGGTGGAAATCCCCCTGGGTCCTGGAACAAGTCTCTTCACAAAACTATAAAACCTTCACTAATGGTGGGCATGATACTTCTCTCTATTATCATAAATTAATTAAATTATATTTTAATCATCATATGTGGTTTTGGGGTCGAATAGGTATCCAAGAGAACTCCATGAATTTACTAGTAGTTTTGAGGTTCCAACCCCAATTGGTAGATGACTCCAAATAGCTCCAAATGATATTGAATTGTACCAGAAGGTCTATGAGTGATATAATAAATTAATTATAATTTTCATGGATGTATTATGGCCTTCAAATTACTTCTGCAAGTCTATAACAAATTCTGAATAAGATAGATGCTTTAACTAGCAATTTTGGGGCTCAAATCCCCCCCGGGGTGAATGATAGAAATGGCTTCCCAAGTGTGCTGCAACCCACTCTAATTCTCAAATTGAAGCAGGGGATATTTATAATACATTATAAGAGACTCATATACATAAACAATCAACCTCCCATGGCTTTTATCACTTCCTTTATTCAGATATAAAAAACTAGTTTTGGACCCTTGGGGAAACAAGACGTAGTTTGCTCCAAATGATATGAAATTCAACCCAATGGCCATAAATTCTCAGTTACTAAACATGAAAAACATAGTATAAATTAATTACAGTTAATTCATTCATAAATCATCAATTTTTCACACATATATTCGATTCCATCAATATTGCAAAAGTTTACAGCAAGGTATTGGGGAAATGCCATTGTTTCTTCAATATTGGACAGTAATACATGAGATATATTGGAATTTTTACCTGAGATATTTCTTAAATTAAATAAAAAAAACATTTAAATCATAATACAGAATACTGGATCAAGAGAATATCCCTCAAAGAGATGGATAGCTCACCAAGTGCGCCTCACTCCATAGAGCTGAAATATGGTGAGAAAACTTGAGATGAATGGAAGAACAAGCTGATATTGAGATGTCCATGATATTGCTGTAGCTTGCACCTGTAAATTATGAATCCATTTAATTTCCTTTAAATACTTGAGTATCCTCTCCAAATCACCAATTAGGATGGGTATCTTTCACCCTCGAAATTGGCTAAGGCAAGGAACTAGTCATCCACTAGCTCTCTCTTCACAAACCCAAATTCATCAAATGATCAAAATATATTTGCTTGGTTTATTCCTGTATTTTATAAACATCCTTACCTTTCTAAGGTTACAATCCATCCACAAACTCAATCCAAGTCGAATTAGGGTGTGTGCTCCTGAATTGACATGTGTCCCCTCTTCCCTAGCCTTCCACCTTCCCCAAATTTGAGTAGGAGCCCATTGAGCTTCCCAAAATCACATGAGAGCTCTATTGAATGGTATATTTCAACCTAACATGTCATATATGTCAGATGTCAGCCTTTACATCTGACTTGTGTCATAACTGTCATAGAATCTCCATCATTGGTGTCATAGATGTCATAAATGTAAGGGGAATCTAGCCAAGTGTCCATGAAACTCTCATTTGGCTCTTCTTGTCCCATATAAGTTACAATTCATCCCAAATTTTACATATGAAGTATATATACAAGCATATTAACCTTATAATCCATCCAAAAACATTAGGCTTCCCACAGATTCGATATTGCAAGAGGGGGATGCCATGTGGCACCAATTTTCTAGCTTGTGTGGGCCCCATAGTCTCCATGTATCTCCATGCTCCATTGCCACTTCAATTTTCTCTTGTATTTATTTAATAATCTAAGTTATTAAATATTTATCCCCTTCTAATGTATAAACATCATTTATTATCCCCCTTATTCCAAATCTCAAAGCTTCCACCCCCAACCTAGGAAACTAGTGATTTTCCTCCTTGGCAATTATTTGACTTTTAGCATCCATTTGACAACTTTCATGAATATGGAAAATGTGATTTGGCCATTGTGAACCAATGAAAAATTTGGGACATTACACTAGACTAACTATTCCTACTTCTATTGTTTACGTAGAGTTGGGTTTATCAGACCTGAATCTATCTCATTGACCTTATTACTGTGGATTGGGACTATGATACCTTTTGTTCCTACGCTATGTATTTATAACATATAGTTTGGAATGTGTTAATGCCTCAGGTTATAGGATTGAGTCATAAGAGTTAACCAACATTATATTAAAGTTTGTAAATATTATGGTTTATATGGTAATCCCTTCAGGGCATATTCCATATGCCATGAAACCATGGCTTAACTATGCTAATGAGGGTTTTGATGGGGGATTTATTACAAAGTCGCATTGTTGGGGTTTGGACTATATGCATGTGGGTAAACATTACGTCATCGGTGGTGGATAGGGTGGTGCAATTAATTCTCCTTGGGATGGCGGGGAAAAAACCCTATGCTTGGGTCTGTTGTTGTTTGGGATTCATTCGTCGTTGTTGTGGGTTGTTTGCACTGTTCAGCTCTCTGGGTTCATCACGACGTGGAGGAACAGGCTCACCTGTGTTTGGAATGTATGTTCTCTGCTTGGTTTTGCAATGTTATATGATTTTTTCTTCGGGTGGAGGTTTTAGCATACTCTTAATAGTTCTCTGTTTTGTATTGCAGGTGACAGGGGGCTTCCATTCGCGGGTCGTGGGTGTTTGCAAGACTATCCACGATACCTTTCCACGCTTAAGCCTTGTAATAACTTAGGCTTGTTACCTCTTCATGTGAATATTTAACAGAACTTTGATCTCTATGTTTGAAAGGTTTAATGTTTTGAATATTTGGTTATGGGTTTGACTATATGGTTCTTCTACGTTTATGGGAATCCATAGATGCGTATGTACTTATGATTTTGATGGTGGTTTAAGTGTGGCGCCTTCGGGCCATGTCTGTCCAAACCAGACTCATCTCTGCAATCGGTTTAATGTTTTTAACTGAAATGTATGGTTTGATATGTTAATGGAACCTCTATGTTTTGGTTTTAAATGATGAGTCTAAACTATGGTTGTGCCATTGCTTGAAATGGTACCCTTGTCGAATCGTGACTTGTGTGTAGTTTACTTGTAAATGTTTATTATGGTGCGATATATGATTTATTGAACATGACTGGGTTTATTATTGTGGTGGTCGTAAGCTTGGCTTACTATTGCATATTTGTAAATGTCGTGGTTGTGATAGCGCATACAGTAGGGTTTTAAATGGATTCTTTTGGCATTTAAATGATTTGGATTTTGTTTTTAATGTTAATTACATTGGGGTTTAACTCTCGTCCATGTGCCTTGATATTGAAACGCAGCATGTATATTCCTATTGTTTGTTTTAATGTGGAACTTTGATAGAGTAGTGATTATGTTTTTTGAGCTGGGGTTTATTAATTGAGCTTTGATAGCTACGGCTAGACCCTTTGCGAATACACAGTATGTGTATGAATTTATGGATATTACTCTGTGCATTTTAGTTCTGTTAGCATAGTTTATATTTGATTTATGTGTAAAATTGCATGGCTTTACATCGTTGAAATTTTTACAAATCGAATCCTATAGGATTTTATTCTTGGCATGTTTTCGATATAGGTATTGTGTTGTAAACAAAAGGTGAGCCTACAGGATTTGATCCTGGGCTGCGTGGGTTGGTGGTTCAATATCGTGTGTGTGGGTTTTGTTTTGGCAGATATGCCAACAGGATTCAATCTTGAATATTTTAAATGGATACGTTGTTCATTAGTGGATTTATATTATGTATAAAGTCGATTCTTATCTTGTTAGTAGATAGAAGAGGTATTTGATATAATTGTTAGGCCTACAGCCGAACTTTAATAGGTTTGAAGGTTGGCATGTTATGCAGAGATTTATAAAATGGAAAATACTTTTTAGCCACCAATGGCATAGCCACCTGAGTATATTGTCAAATATTCTTCCTTTGTCTTTGGAAACAATCCAAGTCAAAACCACATCAAGGATGAACTGAATACATACCATTATTTTCATTGGAATAGAGCCAAAATGATAGACAAACCTGGGAACCTAGAAACCTTCAAATTCCTGTCATGGAGGTTGGTTACTTTTGCAAGCGTTATTTATCCATGCATGTACCGGGCTCATGTATATACTATCATTATAATAAATGTGTTCTATGAATTTCATTTGCAAGGCATTGGCTATTTGACTCTGAAATTGGGATATCACTTGCAAGATGAACCCTAGAAACTTTTTGGAGAATCGTTGAGGGCCAACTGTAATATATCCCTGCACCTATTCAAGCATTCTTCTAGACATGCAAACATATTCTTGAACTTTCTAATAATCATGTCAGTATCAATAATATTTAAAATTGTGAAATTATCAGCCACAAAATTCGTACCTTCAAGATTAAGCAAAAACATAAATAACAAATATCATACTTGATTTAGCTATCTTCATACGTGATTTAGCTTTGTTGAAGTATATCATATGAAACTTACCAATATTCAAAAAAGTTGGCTACTCAACATCTGCAAATAAAGTCTGCATATGCACATCATCTCCAATAGCAAGTACAGGACCCACATCCTAAAGAGCTTCTTCATCAAATTTTATTGCAAAAGGATTGATCCACTCTTCATCATCAATGCGACGATGGGATGCGACAACCATATATTTGTCAATCGTGCTTTCAACACTTTTGTGAATTCAAAATAGTACTTGGAGAACTTCCTAATTCGATTTCAAATGTGTAACAAGAACCTGCTTTGGTTGAGAAGGATCATGGACCTACTCTTCGAAATATGTGAGACCCCAAAGCTCAAATTTAATGTTACTTGGGCCTCAAAGAATCATAGTTAGGTGGGCGTAGAAATTTCCAATAACCATCACTTTGCTCATTGTGCAAAGGAACCATATTTTTTTTTTCCAAGAGTATCAAAATATCACAAGGATCCCCAAGACAAGGATTCAACATTTCTTCATGTTCCTTGATTAGGGCATCTTGGTCTTTATATTATTCAGGGGTACCTTCATCTTCGGACATAAGGCTAAGAATGTTATCGACAAGATCTTGAACAACGTTTTCTTCAAGAAATCCTTCTAAGGATTAATCTTCATCATGGATTTGTTTGACAAGGTTTGATTTACTGTCAATGGATTGAACTTCGTCATGACACCCTTCCGTAGCAATCCTAACAAATCATAAAATCCTGGCATCACTTGAATCCCAGGTATCCATTGGTCCATGTAGTTGAGACAACAACATTTACATAATATTTCCAGAAAGTTTGCATTTGATGAAATTGTCATTACTTCAATAGACTCATACCACTTCTTGGCATAGCCCTTAAAATCGAAAGATAAAAATTTCATCACGTCATCTTCATAAAGGATGCCTCTTTCACTCGTGAATTGCATAAATTCTATCAAATATGGTGTACCTAAATCTTCATTGCCATTAAAATTTGAAACTTCACAGGAATCTACATCTACTGGTTCATGGGGAGGAGCCCAAATATTTGAAAATTTCAAAGGCGCATCCATATAAACATTCGTCATGTTGCATGAAATTCTTTAGTGGATCCCCAAGGTAAGCTTTTTTTCAACAACAAAGGAATTGCATCTTACTACTGCACTTCTTTCAGTTTTTCTTATGAGTCACCAGATAATACTTGCCAAGTTATTACTCAACAAAAGTCTTATCAAAGTACAAAAACAAGAACTCCCCTCAAATTCACAAAAGTCCTCATATGTTCTTGAAATCCCAAAAATAAATTTGGCCCTGGCACCAAATGTTGTATTGCTTGTCTGGCTTCTTCTTTGTGGAGTCATTGGGTAAGATTTGCAGGATTAGTCCTACACAATAATGTTTTTAAAATACAAAACATGTACTTACCTAAATTTTCTTACCCAATGTTATTCTTGCTAGGGAGATGAAAAATATGACCTAAGCAACACACCCCAACCATCTTGCAAGAGTCTTAAAGTGTCCCCGAGAACGGCGCCAACACTGTTACCTTTCAAACTAGATATCCTTTCAAAGCAGACTATGCATGGCCTTGTGTTATTGATGGTAAGCAAGTAAGAGGAGGTAAGGCCGAATGTCACCTCAGTCTACCTGCTTGACTCCTTCAAGTAACTCCTAAACCCATGGTAGAGTCCCTACCAAAGGAATGAGTACTTGCAATCACCAATAGCCTACAAATACCCTCCTACAAGCCTTGCAGATATGATCAATTCCTTATATGGAGTCAACAATGGATGATAAAGACACAAATCGTATGAAATGAGTTAATTCAATCTACTGGTCAACATCAATAGATATCATCAATTCAATAGAATTCACAAGTCCCAAGGTAGGGTTTCACACTTCCCAAAGCACTACCTCAAAAAAGTGTGCTCTAAAGGGGAGAAGATCAAGTGGCCTAGGGAACACTTGAGGATCTATCTAGAATTGCAAAAACCTATAGAAACCCTAATTTGGACAATTTCTCGTTTCCTAATGCACTGGGTCAAAATGGGATACCCTCAGAGATTTGTGGATAAATCCACTAGGGCGAATATGGGGGTGGACCAAAATAATCAAATTGCAAATATTTTTGGTTTTATAAATTATTAATATTTTTAGGGTTTTCCAACAATATTTAGATTTTTAGGGTTTTCCCAATGCAAAAAGGCAGATGAGGACTCCCTCATAAATCTATGGATAAATCCACTATGGAAAATTTCATGGGTTGACCAGAAACATGAACTCAGTTAGTTTTGGAGTTTTGAATTTATTTATATTTTTAGGGTTTTTCAATATATAAAAGTGCATGTAAAATAAAATACAAGTAATTTGAAAAAAAAAAAGGTATGGCATATGATCCTTATCTCAATCCCTAGGGGATTGACAAATCAATACCAACATCCCTCTTTTAAGATGGCTTTCAAATCTTGCAACTAGGGCGTCAACTAGCAACTTCAAGAGTTAGGTAGAAGAAAGTTGAAACTAATTCGGGCAAGAGAAGAATTCCAAGGACCAACAATAATGGAGAGCTCCTATGAAAGGAAGATATCCTCATGCAAGGTTAACAAAATATGAGCAAGAAACATGTTGATGGATCGTATGTAATTGCTAGAAAACTACAAAGGCAATCAACATGAGGAGAAAGTCCAATCTAAAAGGATTCAAACAATCCCACGCAGAGATGGTTATATCCCCAAGTTGTTTGGGATAACTAACTCCAATGGATATAAGGCCTCCACTGGCACAAGGTGTTCAGATCCGAGTGGATATTCTCTTCCTCTGTGGAAGATCTGAAAGAGTTTTAAGGTAACGGTGAACTGAACTGTCTGACTAAACTGAAACTATAAGTGTTGATTATGTGTGATAGAACAATTAGATTAATAATATATGACAAAAGGTTAATCCAATATATAGAAATATAAATCAGATTTATTCTTTGCCAACTTCGAATGGAACTAAAACAATTAAAATTGAATTGTTTTATTCAAAGACAAAGTGAATAATTGTTCTAACAAATAAATACTAATTGAAAAAATAGCATTTGGAGGGGTGATTGTTCATTAGTTGCAATTGATAATATATTAATTAGAAAGAGAAATATATTTAATGCATAATCAACACAGTAACTTAGTAAAGAAAAATCAATACAAAGATTAATGTATCCAATATTACTACAATATATAATCGAGATATCAAAGAAATAAAAGAACAACCAAGATTCACTAAAGAAATTCAATGAATAATCAAAAGATAACAAAAGAACCGATCTGAATTTTATTGAAAATGTAAGAAATCACAATTCTACAAAAATTACAGAGTATATCTGGTCTTTCCTTTGTGGTTCTTTCTCCTATAGTCCTCTAGGGTCACTCCCGAGAGCTTTGTCCTCTTTCTCTATGAGATATCCATCTCTTTAAATAGTAATTACAAAATATTACAAAGAAAGTAGTCCTCCAAAGAAATGGGGATTACATAATATGGTTTCAAGATTTTCCAAGTGCAGATTGCCACTTGGCAAATGCATCTAGTAGATCCGATATATCCTGGTATTGGGAATCTTCTAGTTGCAATTGATCCTTTCAGATCAACGACTCGATCTCCCTTTTCTTAACTTTCTCCCATTCTTGGAGAAAAAAGTCGATCCTCATCTGCGAAGTGAAAGGGGACTCAATCCATTCCTTGATCTCTACTATGTGAAGGTGATCGAGCTGGTGAATCTGCTCCTTTACTTTTGAAAACTACCCTTCGACCTGTTCCAGCTTGAGCTTTGGGGGCATAGCCTCTTCAATTGGATCCATCAGTGGTAAGTCCATAAAAATTAGCAAGTTCTCTGATGCAAACCACCTTTTCTTGTAAGCTACATGTCCATCCTGGATGGTGGAATCCACTGATTCACACACATTTTCCCAAGACTCTAAGGAGATATTGATCCTCCTTAGTTTGATCTTATCAAGGACTAGCACATCTTCAGGTATGTCCTTGATATACCTTTGCCAGTCCACCAGATTATCATATGCTTTGGTTGCTTCCTTCATCTTCTATTTATGATCATATAGGAGGTCATATTGATGTTTGAAGGCATTGTAGGTTTCTTGCATCTCGTTCAATCCTTCAAATAAACCAATCACCACCTTGTGAAGATCATCCTAGATTCTGGAAGCCAATTCTTTGAATTCCTCCTCCGTAAACTTGTAAAAAGAGGAAGCAACATATATGAATTGGAAATATTTCAACTGTTGTTCAAGGAATGCAATATTTTCAGCATGTTTGACATTTATCCCTTGTGATCCTTCAAGCTTTTGCTTGAGAATATCATTTTGTTCTTGTAGTTGCTTTAGTTGGTCCTCATAACCATCCTTCAACTCTTGCATCTCACTTTGATGATGTACAATTGCCTTTGATTGTTCCTGTTTAATATTTTGCGGTTCGTGTTCTTTCATCTCAATTTCCTTGTTGAGTGAGGAAATTGAGTCATAATTAGCCCCTACAAAGGCTCCCATGGAAGTTGTGGTCTCTAAGGCCTCTTGCTTAACATCTGTAGATGCTCTATTCCATATGATTTGATTAGGCACTAGGCTTGCTTGAATGTTCCCTCCTGGATCTCTTGGATCTTTTCTTCACTACAACATTTTCTGCTCTTCTCCATAAATATTCTCCAAGGGACACCACTGCATCCTCACTAAAATTTTCCACTTATCAACTATAAAGATTGATAGTTCAGGCACTATTACCAAAGGTGCAGGCTGGGGAATGAAAGGGGTAGGAATAGCCATGCTTACTTGAGGAATTATAATGGGTGGTGTGTGGGCATTGTTGG
>LPNX010955900.1:264328-287683 GCA_001517045.1 Pseudotsuga menziesii | reverse complement strand
CATCATATTTCTAGTTTCAAGTCACATGAGATTAAGTGCTAGTCAGCCTTATTTAGTGTTGTTTTGTACATGATTATGCCTTTTTGAAGATCAACATTGATAGGTTTTGGTAAGTGACTTTTTAATTGCTTATTCATTACTTTGCTTTGTCTTTATGTGTATAATGCAACCTTTAAGTTTCCATTTAATTACTTGGTCAACTAATGAGTCTTTGTTTCTTCCATGTAGTGGTATTGGCGCTCAGAAGATATGTTGAACCAGCGATTTGGGGGATTCTGTCTACAGTGGAGATGTTTTTCTTGGATTCACATCACCTTCCAGATGCTTATGAAGATTATCCAATGCTGTTCTGTCCATGTCATTTGCTCAAAGTAGCATTCCCATCCTTGATCAGGAACCTGATTTCAGGCTCAATTTCTGAACAATCGGTTGGGAATTGTTCAAAACGGTTCGAAACCCACTTCACAAATGGCCCCATTTACCCCTATTCGTGGGAAATTTTCAGAATTTCTGAATGAATGTGGACAAATCCTTTCCGGAACAGACGTGGTTTTGCCAGATTTGGTGTTGGCCGTTTTCTGGGTAGTTGCACGAATTTCAGATATTTGGGATGGGTCTTGTCCATCTGTTCATGTATAAATAAAGCCAGAGAAGGAGATACACAGAGGGAGAAGACTGTAAAACTCTATTCTTATCAATAGATCCAGCGTTTATCTTCTTTAAAGCTTCGATTTAAGACTAGCAGGCGTTGAGGACAGGGCCCACCTTCAACACCAAACCTTTGTACTTAAGTATTGTTTGTTTTGCAGTAAGTAGAGTGATGTTTTATCCTTTGACACTGTTTTATGGAATGTTAATGGTTTTGTTCATTTGTGAGTTGAAATGGAATGTATGTCTGCAGAATATTAATTAATATCATTTGCATTCAATCTAACCTGTAGAATAGATATAGGAGTGGATTTGCATTTTAACCCTCTTTGGTTTTCAGCGAGACATTGCTCATTGATGATTATGATTCTTGTTTAAAGACTCTGTTCAAGATTATGGCATTTACAAACTGTGTGATGAACTTGATTTGGTTTGTTGTAGAATCGATTTAATGAAGGTTGAGAATAGATTGAAATTTCATATTTCTTTTATTGTCAGTGTTATAGTGACTAGTGAATAGCTCCAATAGTGGTTTAATCCTTTTGACTTTTGAGTTTACAAGACTGTAGGGTATTTTATGATTGTGTTGTGTGGATTTCAAAATAATTTGCAGCATTTGTGGAGTTAACAGAAGATTTGAAGACTTTAGTTTATAGAGTATTTAGGGCTTTTCAAACAACATTTTGCATTGGCCAGATAGGAGTTGGAATCATGTTTTTTTGGTGTTGGATAAAATTAGGAAGAAGAATCATAGTTCATTGATTTATTTCCTAGGGATTGAACACCAATCTCACAGTGTATGTAGATGAGAGTAAGTGTGTATGCTTCGAACGGTTCCAATATTCATTGGTGTGCATTTTATAGTCTCAGCGTTCTTTTGTGTGTTTTTGTATGCATAGGACGCAGACATAGTATATTCTGACAGTAGCAGCAAGTCAAATTTCCTTTTGTCAAACTGTTTGTGGACAATTTAAGGTTAAGAGGAAATAGATTTCATCTCAGTAATTATTCGAGAAATGTTTGTATAGATTTCAGCATCAAACTCTGTAGGGTTAATGGTTGGAGTTTTAGATATAACACAAGGTCATTAAGATTGATTGAGCATACTCATTTGGTAGGTAAGTTCTTTTCTTAGCAGGCTGTTTGTTTTGAAGAGTAAACCATAATTGTTGTAGCTTAAGATTGTTGTAGTTTAGTATTGTTTTGGAAGATTGTTGTAGTTAGTATTTATTTGGAAGATTAGTATTGCTTTGAAAGATTGATGTAGGTTATTGTAGGTTATATTGAGTTTGACAGTAAGATAGGGGTCAGCAAATTGATATCATTTTCTTTATGACAGACCTAGGAACTCGTAGCATTGATCATTCAATACAGTAATAGCTTCGTCAATTTCATTTTTTTTGTGAATAGACTAGAATTTCTTGAAGTATGAGCATTAAGACTACTTTGCCCGCACATATAGTGTAGCAGCTCAAAGTATACGTACCCTGGTTGACAGTTAATTGAAGGTAAATTGATCAATGATAATTTTACCCAACAAGCATGAGAAGTGAAGGGTGAAGGAATGGAAGAAGCACCAAAAGTAGTGGGTTCATCAAAGGTGGTAGGGATAGAGGTATCACTGGGTTGTGAAGATAATGGAGGGGATTGTGAAGATGTTACCTGGATAGAAACAAGAGGCAGTTCAAATGCTACTAAAAAAATAGGCAAAGTGGAAAAAAGGATAGTAATTGGGATGGGAAAAGATACAGAAGATGTCCCATTGCTAGAAGTGATGAATTGGGAAATATGAATTTATGAAAAAGAATTGTCATCGATCAAGCCTTCAAGAGGATCGCCAGCTTCCTGGGTCACCGAAACAATGGATGGCAAGATGGTATGAACAGTGAATGGACATGAATAACTGGAAGGAAGGGTTTTCTTCTTCAAGATCACTTTCAATCTCATGCATGTCAATCTTCGATGTTGGTGGATCGATCTGTGGTCGTGGATTGACCTATGGCGGTGGTTGTTCAATCCTTTGCCTCTTTGGCTGAGGTACAAAAGCTGCTACATGTGCCTCTACTTTTGAACTCATTCTTTCTAAGTTCTTTTTTATTTATGTTAACCTTAGTAGAGCTTGAATAGTGGATGAAGGTTAAGGTTGAGGAGGGTATTCAATGACAGCTTGCCACGATCATCCTTTGATTGCTCAGTTGTCATGGAAGAAGTGTTGGCCTGTGACTTATGTGCTTCTTTTTCAACTGGCTGCTTTTGTACCTTCTCTTCCACTGACAACTCAAGTTTTTTGTAATGGAGCACCTTAGTTTTCAGCTCCTACTGATTCTGACAAACGAAGCTCTTCTCATCGGGCGAAGTGATTATGCTTACAACTTCGAAAAATCATTGTCCCCTTGGTAGATTGAATAATGAGGGTCTTTCTGATGGATGTATGCAGTATTCATATGTTCTTGGATAAAGTGATCAGACAAGAACGATTTTGGATCATGCATTCTTTTGGGGGCTTCCCCAAGCTTTAACGTAGTCATCTTCTTTCCAAGAGTTCCTGCGTGAGTAGAATTTTGTATCACCAAAGGTCCAAGGTTGAGGGGGAATTTGGTCCACCCTTTACTCTTAGCTCCAGTGAGTTTAGGAAACACCCCATCAATAAAAGGAAATTTCTTCCAGAACCATTCTATTTGGCAATATCCTAGGCAACAGATGGACAATGTTGCTACCCCGGATTCTGATGTATGCGAAATACTCACCAACATACCAATCTCCCATGGTGGAGATCAATTCTTTGGCTCTGTCTAAGAATATAAGAGCATCCCCTTTAAATACTTTCTAATAAATAGACCCTATGAAGTGGTCACGTATATCATATATATGAGGGACAAAATTGTCCTCCCATAGTGCTAAACAGTAAATATGGACAGGGGGTCTAACCCTCATCCAATTCTATCCCATGGCTGGGAAAGGAGACGTCGCACAAAACACATCCATCACATAGGCCGACAAATAGAAGGTGGGTTTTCTGGATGCTGGATTTTTCTAGTACTTTTCAATGGATTCCTTCAAGACAACTGACGGAATCTGAGCCCAATTGAAAGACTCCCCTGTTGTGACAATATGACCCGTGAGGGGCACCCATTCCGCTTTAAACACTGTGCAACTTAGCAACCCGTACAGCCTGCATAGCATTTCTGCCAACAAGGAGAAAGGTTCCCTAAACCAAGAGATAGGATATAGCTTGTCAAGCTTAGGTAGGAATTCAACAGGGTTGTCCATCCAGGACATAATCATTTCCTCAAAGTTGAATTGCATGGAAGAAGTCTCAAGGAATTGCTTGTTGAGCAATTGTTGAGGTGGGTTAAAAGCATAGGCTTTGGCAAACACTTCTGGACGAAAAGAGGCCAACTGGATCTATGCCTGGTCATTAAACGAACGGTCCTGAGGGTTGGCATGGTCGATTACCCACTTCACAGGGTCTGTGTAAGGCATAAAGGTAGGCTTGGTTGCTATAATGTGGATTTGGGATTCACTAATGTTAATGCAGGCGGACAGGTCATGTTGAATGCCCGAAAAGTCATCATTTCAAAAATGGAATAAATCCTAGACCAATCTAAATGGTAAGTTTCAGGGACATGTCCACTAGTGTCTAAAAAGATTCCGGAGTTGGGATCTTTGTTCTTTTGCTCGTTAAGAGCGGTTTTGGATCTGGTGTTCCTCAACATGGTTTGCGAGGTGTGAGGTAAATTTTGACAAAAATTGAGAAAAAGAATCAATTTTAACCCAAACAAAAACTACCGAAATTAGACCAATGGAGAGCAAGAGAATCAAATAACTTAGCATCAAATCACTTGAGAGCAGAAAAAATCCGTAAACCTGGTGAAAAGTCACAGTGAAATCCTTCGCAAAGGTGAAATTTGTAAGTTGAAAATGATAGAAAAACAATGAAAAATTGAAATATTTGAATGACTAAATCCAACGACGCAATGAATTAGGACTGTAGTTTTAAAACAAATCAACGGTTAAGATTAATGCGGGAAAAAAATTGCGGAGAAAGAGCTTTGACAACTTTTTACCTTTTGATTCCCACAATCCGCAATCTGCATTACGGGTTGCGGAATTGCGAAGAAAAGGTTGTGACCAGAAATTACTTTATTGATTTCGCAATCTGCAATCCACATTGCGGGTTGCGGAACCGCGATTTTATGATTTTATTTTATTTTGGGTTTCCGATTTTCACAATCCACATTGCGGGTTGCGAAATTGCGGAACGATAATTTGAAATTTTATTATGAAAAAAGCTTTACGACATCTGCAATCCGCAATGCAGATTGCGGGTTGCGAAAAAAGTAAAAAATAAAAAATCAAGATTGCAATATCTGCAATCTGCATTGCAAGTTACGGGTTGCGGGAAGGCAATTTTCAAAACCTCTAAAAAAAAAGACTTCCACTTTCCACGTTGTGGATTGCGGAAACAGATAATTTAAAAAGAAAAAGTAGATTTTTCACAATTCACAAAACCAAAAAAAACAAGGGCTTCAAAGCAAAAATTTATTAAGACTAGACATGAAAAGTCAAAAGGATGAAGGAAACTATGAATGATACCCCATAAGAAAAACAATAATCATGAAGATTACATGATGATGAGAAAATGGGGCTCCCGTTTTACCTGATAAAATGGAATTTGTTATGCCTACAACAAAACCCTAACACTTTAGGATAATGCACCAGTAAACTAGGTTAGGAGTGTAACTAGCCAACAATTAACAAAGATGAGAAAAGATAACACCTTAGGTCATCTTTGTGCTTGAGTTATTACAACCATTCTTTAGCATCAACCAATAGCATGTGTAAAAGAAACCCTATAACTTCATCACATCAACATTCAAGAAAGCAGGATCATCCCAAATGAGGTGCACATAGCATCAAGAACTCCAATAAACCAAGAGAAATAAGAAAGATCTCATAATGAACCCATATCTTATTTTTTTACAATGAGAGGGAGGAACTATTTATATAAGACTAGCCTCACCTGAATTTAAGTTATTAGCCTACAAGATAATGTAAAAAATATAACATTTGGCTTGTTCACCCACAGCTTTCGAGGCTAAGCCACTAAAAAGACAAAATAGCAATATAAAAGTGCAATTAAGCTACACCAATTGCTAGGTGTGCCAAAAGGAGGACATCATGCCCCAACTAACCCTAACAAATGTGTGCCCTCAACATCCTCCTTCATTATCCATGTAGGCTTCTTCAATAAGGGAGTACAATTTGCAAGTAACACAACCCATAGGAGAGGTTTTATAACCAAAAATAGATCCAAGTGAGCAAATAAGGTGTGTTAAACAAATGCTATCACCTTTTACATGGCAAGTAAATGAGTGTAGTCATGCGTCCAAGTGATTAACCCCCAAGGGCACCAACCCCTAAAGGGTGAGCACCTCCTGGAGGTGGAAATCATGTGGACCATCCATGACATGATTAGGGATGTTTATTCCCAAATCAAAACTCTACACTTCAACTTGGCCTTTACATCAAAAAAAAATTAGCCCCTTCCCCTGGGGTACCTGTAGGTAGTGCTATAGATACTCTGCCATAACGAGTACCAACAATTAGGATCCTTTACAAGTGATCCAGACAACTCTCTCTATAGCATGGGTGTTTGTTCAACTCTTATTATCCTCTCACCAAGGCCCAATGTCTACTATATGGTCTAGAGTTTAACTATTTAGGTTTACCCCTAGATATTGTAATTTTGTTTTGGTTCTTTTACTAATCTAGATTCTAGATCCTTTTAGAGATACAATAAGCACTAGCACATTGTTATTATAACACCATACATTTGAGTCCCGTTGACCTACTTTGTCATTTGTGGACTAATATAATTTCTTTCTTTTTCTTTTATTCAAAGAAAAATCTTGCAAGAAAACCTAAGCAATGCTTCTTCACATTCATGAATGGCATCCCTAGAGAACCTGTCAGCATAGACTAGTACACCTAACATAGGGGGTTCAAACTGGGAACCCACTAGCACAAAACTAGCAAAATACTCAACAACATTGGTGCGAACGTGTGGAGCTAACTCCTCGAGCTAATTTCTTTGTTTCTTTATATTGCAAAAATAGTGATAATTTGAGATAGATATTCATTTCCAAGCTGTGAAACTCATTCAATATGATTTAGATCAAATTATGCACCCAAAAAAATGTAGTAGTTGCTCGAATATTCATATTAGGTATTCAAACGAGAAGCACCAATGACTCTGAAAAGGACCTTGAATTTAAAAGCATATAATAATTGCAATTATGATCCTAAAGTGACAACTCCAAAACACATGTTTAGACTTTATTCATCCTGTTTGCTTCTAATGAGCTATGATGCTATTTATACAAGTGAAGTCTGACCTAATTTATCATATTCTTACCTTGTTTACATCACTATAAACACAGACAGAATTCACATGGGTATCTTACTCAACATGTTCTCTAGAAATGCCGCACCCCCATCCTTTAACAGGGATGACAAGAGTTTCAAAGAGGAACTTGTTTTTATCCCACATGACCAAATTGGCTGATTTACAGTTATTTTCAAGACCAAAATAAGCTTTCCATCCTCCATTAACCATTTTCTCAATGCTATAGTTCCAATTGAGCTTGTGATGGATATCAATTCCAAGATACTTGTAAGAAGCCACTTCCTCTAGATTTCTATTATCATAAATAAAGTTTGCATAGGTTTCTTTCTTAGATTTTATAATCATGATTTTCGTCTTGTCAGTTTAACATTCATACCCATGTTAGAGCAAAAATCTTTAAGAATTCTTAATTGTTTATCGAGATCATAAAGACACCTTGCCATAAGAACAATATCATCAACATAAAGTAGGAGGATGATAACTATCCCATACTAATGCAACACAAGAATGCTTCCTTCAGCAGTTAATAATTAAAGGAACATGAAGTCCTTTCCAGTGGAGTAGTATTGTACACTGTATAGCAAAATTTATTTTCTTCCCCTCAGCCAGCTCAACTGTTAAAAAATGTATAAGTCCCAAAAGGTCATTCATACATTATCCTTGCATATGCCAAAGTCGGAGGTTGATAAAGATCAATTTTTTTTGACAGACAATTTCTTGTTCGAAGTTTTGATGAAACTCTAGAAAAATAAGTGGATTAGAACATAATGTGTACCACAATCAAGGCAGTGATATTTACAACAGACCCATAAGAATAACATACATATACATGGGGCCTCATGTGAATGCAGAGAAAATGGAAGTAGAGTTACTCCTAATGGCATTTAACAAAGGAACAAATGCAATGCAAGAGAAGACAAAGAAGAAATTGCAGACATTGAACTTGCAACATCAGATACAGGAATTGAAGAAACAAGGCACATGAGAAGAAAATTGCCTTGAAAGCATGATGAAAATCATGGAACAATGACAATCAAATTTAAGAAAACGACAGAGTAATACCTGTAACAGTTAATATCGATGATGCTGTCCATGAAGTTCAACACAGCACAAATTCTGGTTTCAGATTTTGTGAATGAATGTTTGTACTCAAATTGCAGATGACAAGCTAAACAACAAATGGTAGGGCAGCAAACAGAATGTATGTAATTCAATGTACAAGAGCTACAGAACAATAAAGTCCTGTCATCTCTTCCATTTCTTCTGTCTTAGATGATAAGATGAGGGCAAATCAAGAGGGAATACGTATATGAAGAAGCATGCAAGAAAATAAATAAAAATAAAGCAGCATTACTGTCAGAGTGAATGCAATGGAGTCTGTGAAAGGGCAGTAAGGCTGTCTGAAGACTCTGAACAGAGTGTTGCAGGGTCTATAGATGCAAGAACTAAGAACATAAAAAGGTTAAGCCTCCAATTGGAGAAGCAGATTCAGAAAATATAGTGCATCAAAAGGCAATTTTTCCTTTTCAAGCATGAAGAGGAAAACCGAGATGCCATGATGAGAACAAAGATCTTAGGAGATGGAATGTCTTCTTATTTTACCAAGTTTTTCATGAGTGGTTTGATCAGGGAGCTTAATGAATGGATTGAGTTTACCAAGTTTTTTTGAGACAGATTTCAAGAACGTTTTCTTGTATAGAGGGGGCTTGCCTGTTCCTGGCTTAGTGCCAGTATGATCCTTTTCCAAATCACTGAGACGGATTCTCATCCTTTCTACTTCAAGCTTCAGATCCTGATTCTCCTGGTGGAGGGCCCAGAATTCATCACATGGAGAAGTTGCAGCACTCACCACCTCTCTATAGAGCATTTTTTGAGACCGCTCACCAACATCCCCCTCTGTAAAAGTTCTTCTAGACATTGCATCTCGAAGGCGTTGTTGTTCAAAGTAAAGTACCTGAACAACAATATGAACTGGAAGCCGCTCATTCTGAGCAGCATGCGCACATGCTTCTTGAGAGAGCTTTTTGCAATCCATAACACTACATAATTTTTTGCGTTCTAAATCATTCAAAAATGGATGGGCCTGCAAATTTCAATTGAGTACATGTTAGAGAAAAACTTGCAAGACAAAATAAGTTGCATCATATTCAAAAAGGTATTTGAAAATGCATGCATATTACATAAAATAAGAGGAATTTGTATCCATTTTCCTGATTTTTGCTTATCCTCTTATGAATGAAGCTTTAAGTTTAAACAAAGAATTACAAAAAAATAATATTGGAGTACTATAACTCAGGATGCAGGAAAGTAGAGTAATTTCCTTGTAGGAGCAACAGTTTCTAGATTCAAAAGTTAAAACTGCATGTAGAAGTCATATACAAACAGAACTTCAAGGAATATGCTAAACTGCTACCCTGATGGCAACACTGTTTTTTCAAAAGTCAAAAGTCAATATAATTTTAGGTTCAGATGTAAATGCATTCAAGTACAATCAGTACAAATATCTTGTATCCCAATAACAGTGCCCACCTTTAAGTAAATATCAATAGCTCTATATATACCATCATCAACTGGATGGGCTTGTTCAGGTATCAATTCAGCAAGTCCAGTGAATTTGGCAATGGTCATATTTGCATCTGGAGCTGTTTCTGCAAGATAATTCTCAAGGAGCCTGGCTACATCCATCAATTCTGTTGGAACAGGTGACAGATAATCATTGGGACCATATAGAAAGTAGGTCTCCAAATCACAATCTTTTTCCTGTTCAAGAAAGTTCACAGTTATCCTATGGACAGTATCCACATCAAAGAGTGTATCGCCACTGTAAGAAAAAGAAGGAATGAGAAGATCATCAATTGTCGCTTGTTCAAGCTGTAGGCCAATCCTTTGCTCCAAATCCAGCCTGCATGCAACTGTTGTCTCCAAATATATTGCAACACGAAGAAGCCAGCATAGAAAGCTTGCAGGAATGGTGTTTTTCTCTGTTGGCAGAAGACTTACAATTGTTTCTATTATAATCCTTTGTTCATGTTCCTTTCTCTCTTTAATTTCCTTTCTCGATCTCCCAAAACACTCCTGTTTAATTTTTTAAACTTTCATGATTAGTCAGAAGATAATTTTTTCAAAAAAGAAACAAATTTCTTGTATTCATATGGACAAACAAGAAGAGCAAGACATTTAAAGGGAAAACATTTATGTACAGTGTTTTTACAGCCTTTAAGGATGAACGAGCAAGATATCTGACTTTTTGGAAAGAGCTCTTGCTTTCTTACCAATCGTCGCAATGATTTCTGGGCATAAAACATGAGAGTTACTCCAAGACTTCCATCATTCAAACCTCTACTTTTCATTGCTGTCAGAACTCTTTGATAAAATCCAATTTCAAGAACAACTAACTCTTCAGCCCACCAATCTATCATAGGATTTATCTTTGAATTGATAGAGCTCACACTCTCCTTACTCCTTGCCCTGTCTGATGTACCGAAGTGACTTTCCTTGAAGGCTGTGGATGCCACAACATCTATACACCTGCTCACAATTTTAAGATCTTCTGCTATTGGAATAAGATTTTCACACGAGTGCAATACAGTCAGTGCACTACAAAGGTTTCTCAGAGCAGCTTCATTGATGTAAGCCTCAGTCCGAGCTACTAAATTTGCGTCTGCATAATCATCTGTCATTTCCAGATACTCCGCAGCACAGCGCAGCATTGCAACATTTGTTGTGCTGATTTCAAAGTTGAAACCATAGCAGAACTTTGCAGCGAGCTCAAATGCTTCAGCTCCACCTGGTATGTCTGAAAGATCTATCCTTGATAGATCTGTATCTTGTCCTGCCACCAGTTTGCGAATGTATCCACTCTTTGAGACAAGAGGAAACTTCATCCAAAATAAGGGCAACTAGTTAGAAACATACATACTGAATTATAAAACCAAAAAATAGAGTTTTGGAGTTTGTTCTTTCAACAGCACACCAAGAACTGGTCTTTGTAGACCTTAGGAAATTTTAAAGGCAAATCAAGCACTGATCTTTTGAGGAATTTTGGAATTCCATAAACAAAATATGAATCATTTTTAGAGGGGGTTTAAACTACTAAATATCTCAGGAATATATCTTTCATAAAACTTATCCAAAGGATGTACATTAGCATGTACAGTATACCTTGTGCATGGAAAATCTGGCTCCTCCTGCTTCAACTGTGATATCACTTGGAATCTCCTGTGAGAATATCCTGTTTAAACCCATCAGTGATGTACTGAATCAGCACTTTTAGATGGAGGCTTCAAAACTGTCTCTTGGTAAACCACCAAAAATTCATGTCTTAAACTCAGTAATCTTAAGTGCCTTAAATGCTCATTCTTGGAAAAGACACTCAAGTAACATAAAATCATGTTTCCTTGGACTGCTGCTATCAACCAAAGTGGTCTTTTGGTACCGTGAAAATGTGTTGATTCATTCATTTAGCAATAACAGTGCCATGCTCCATTGAAGCCATAACAAGTCAAAGAGAATTTCACTCCAATAAGAAACTGTGTATCATTACTTGTGATCTAAAATCCTTTTGCTAAAGATGACCATGTTCAAAGTAAAATGTGAATGATTAGAACTCATGTTTTTGACATACTCCTCGACCACCACTTCAATGCTTGCAAAAGCACTAGTCTGTGCAGAAGTGAAGCAATTATTCATTAAAGCATAGACCTTATAAATATACAAATCACTGGATGCTGATATGCAGCTGACTATTAAATTCAGAGCAATTTTCTCTTTAGAAATATGCTTTTTAAACTTTATTAAATAAACAATAAACTACAAAGCGTATTACAAGAAAAAATGGGTAGCAGATAGGCCAACACACCAATAATTATCTTGTACATTCTTTTCACCTCTGTTCAGTTTTAACTCCAGCATACTTTAGGCAAAAATACATCCAATTCTGTAGACAAAAAACTATATTATGCACTTGCAATGTGCAGTACAACTTCAGGGGCCCTGATCAGACTTTACCTATACATTAGAAGCAGCATGAGTTACTGTGATGCAGAAATCTGGCTTCGGTTTAGTTTTGAGACTTATAAAGCCACCTACATCTGTGATGTAGGTAGAGACAGCAGAATTGTTTCCTACAGCCTTCAACTACAGTTGGCATGTAGAGAGAATGCTAGTTATCTTTGTACTTATTTATTTCATAATGTTATAATGTATTATGCTTAGTGTTTAGTTCCCTATACACAATGTGTCAATAAGCTGTCTGATGTAATCATTTGCCATTATTCGTATCCAAAGTATTAATTGGCTTATTAAGAATTTTCAAAACCACGAATCCCTATAGATAATTAATGATTGAAAATTGAGCATAAATGATAAATCTTTTCATCCCTTTGTGTAGCAGCTCTACTCCATCCTTGAGTGGAGCACTGTCAGGTGTGTCACCCCCCATTTTGCATGGGTGTCCACTTATGACTCCACATGTGATGTTTATCACAGTTTCAACAGAGGATAACATGTTGATGGAGATTTGGATGGCGAAGATTGATGCTTTCTGTTGTGTGCCATGGGTTCCTGATGATGTTTATCTAGTGTTGATGATTGATTTGTGCTAGAGGATGATGTTGCACCTATGATTTATCTTTTTCATGAGCACCCTTGTGTTTATGGCTTGATGTGGCTTCTTGGTGAGGTGTACTATCATATTTGGAAAAGCTCTCTAGCTTATTGAGATGATTTGGCTTGATAGGATGATGTAGATTGTTTCTCTTTGGAGAACCCTTGCTTTTGGTTCCTTATGTGGATGATATATGATGGATTCCCCATGGAGCGCTCTTATCTTTCCTGACTTAGGTGATGTCAATGCACAACCTAGCAGCCACAAGACAGGCAAGTGAATCGGCTGCTAAACCTGCAGAACTATGGGTTCCTAACCCAACGTGTCACTAATGGAAAAGAACCCACTGTTTAGGTTTCCTAGACTCAACAGTGAATAAGCCTAGACTAACCAAGGGAGAGACCTTTGCCAAGCTTTTACTAAGGCTATTTAGAAGACCTATCTAGCCCTAGATACTGACCTAGAAATAATTTTTATGATTATGCCTACTTAAGATGTTCAATAAAATATATAGACACAATTTCAATAAGATACACAATGCTATGTGTTGCCGCCTAATTCACACCTCGGGTCACGTGGCAGAAATCTTCAAGCCACTGGGTGCGACCTTGGGGGCAAGCAAGAGTCAAGTGCTGTCACTTGATCTTGACTCCTCCGTCTAGGTTCTCTCTTAGCAAAGCCAAGAGGGGTGGTACCTAGTAAAAATAATCTAAGGTTGTTTAATCTATGCAAGCAAAACAGTTAATCTAGGAGATGATAATGATATAAATACTGAAACTAAGATTATCTACAAATAAATTATATCACCAGCATATAAAATGATATCTCATTCAACACATCAATTGATTTAAATATTCAGGAAACAAATATACGATACAATAAAGACCAGTGTCGATGGAATGTTTGCGTGTAGGGGGTTGCTATTGATGTCTCGAGAAGTATTGCAGTTGTCTCCGTTGGTCAGTTTTAAGATTATTAAACGAGTGGATTAAGGAGTGGATTGATTGTTGGTTTGGCCCACTAAGACTCAACTCTTAAAACTGAGCATCAAAACAACTTCACCAAGTATCCAACGGGGCGAGGCATAACCTGCTTGGAGTAGACCCCTGACTCTGTGGTATCCGTTCTTTGCGACCTCTTGAGTTCTTAGAGATTGGTTTTAGATGGATTGTGCTATTAAAATAGTCATTTCAATCCCTTTCTGGTTGTCTCACCGTTCCAGCCAGTGTTACCAACATCGGCCGAGAAATCGCTGATGTCCGAGAAATAGCGACTTTTTTAGCTCGGCGATTTTTTCCCGAGATATTGCCGATTTATCCCGATATATTGCCAATTTTTTCAAGGTGATCTTTTCCCGAGATATTGCTTGTTTTTTCCTGATTTACCCTGAGATATTGCCGATTTTTTCTAAAGGTGAAATTGAATATTTTTGTTTTTTTAAGTTTGCCGATTTATTGCTGATGTGTTGTCGAGATATCCCAAAACGATGTTTCCTGGACCCTGCCGATTTTTTCGTCGCATCGATGTTTGCAACACTGGTTCCAGCCAGTGGCCCGTAGTGTTCACAAGAGCATACAAAGACTGAAATCTTCGTTGATTTTAAAAATTTAATTTAAATGTGAGTTGTTTAAATCACAGTTCCGATACTCTCGTTTTCGAGAACACGGTCGGATTTGTCAATTTTTATGCAAGAAAGTAAAAACTTTTAAAAAGCCGCGAATCTCTCCTAGGGGGATGTGGTGCAGGCACTTGGTTGCCTACTTGCTTCTCTTTTTTACAATGATTACAATAAGAAATACTTGTGTTCTTTTGTATAATAAGATACACATGTTTACAATTTTTGGGGTTTTAAAACTACCCAAAGAAGAGGTAGGAAGAAAGGTGGCTCCTTGATGGTTCAAATCTAACAAATTTCGCTAGAATGCCTCTCTACTTGATCATCAATGGCTACAAAACAGCCAACAAATTTATACTAAAAATGATAGATTTATCAACTAAAACATAAAAAATTAGCATAAAACTTAAGTACTTTCAAAAAAAGATAAAAGTTGAAAAATTTGACAAGTACTTGCTTGAAGTTAAATCTATAAAATATTACTTTGAAATCAGATCTGAACTGTAAATGTAAATCGTATTAGTTTGTAATTTATCTTATAGCACTAATTTGGTCAACACTTCTAAGTAACCGAAAACCAGAATTAATAATTTTTGTAGAGTAAAAGAAGAGAGGAAGAAGCTTGATGCCGAAACTTGGGCATTGGAGTTCTTCACAGTGAAGCACAGAGGGACTGTCTTTATGTAAGTGTTGAAGAGAAGGAAGATGTAAACAAACTCAACCTCTTCTTCAAGCAAAGTAACCTGCAACTTGGACAAAGACTTGCATAGAAAAATGGTTAAGAAACTCAATGCTACCTGCCACAGAAACTTACAAAACAAGATTATTAAACAAAATACTAGTGTACTTCTAAGAGTTTTGAAACAAATACACAGTGAGATTTTCAAGCAAACAAGCTATTTCAATCTTACCCTACGGGAAACAACTCCCCTTCAAAGGCCCAACTCAACCACAAAGATGCAAGAAAATGGACACTATTGGTTACTTCAAAAGCTCAAAACAATGCTCATCCACACATGAAAATGCTACAGAGTTCTTGACCTCCAAAGTCTTTAATTCAAAATGATAAAAAATATTACAATAGCATGTAGACATAGGTTCCACCTTCGATGAAGAATAAAGAAACCTTGCTCTCTTAAATAGAGAAAACCCAGCAAGAGAGCGGGCGCACTTGCTCAATAATGCGCTAGGGTTGAGTAAGATGGCAATGAGTTGGATTGAGGTTGGAACAAGCAACAAGTAATGGCAACATCACTTGTGTGATAAGGAAACAACCCCCACTTCATACTTTTTCCAAAAATGAAAGCTTTTCCAATCATGCCTACGCCCCAACTTGGAGAGATGCGCCCCTCTTGGAGAGGAAACTTCCAAAACTTGAAAACTCTTCGAAACGACAAGTTTTGATTTCCAGTATTGCACGAGTACTTGCCACTTTACTTTTCCAAGTCACATACTATTTTCGGCAAGTTTCTTTTATTTTTTTAACGGACGAATTTTTTAATTAACTCATTTTTTTGGTCTTTCTTGGGTTTATCGAGTAATATTTACTCAAAAACTTAGGAAAGTGGGTTCAGGGGTTAAGTGAGTGCTTTAAGTTAGAAAATGAGCACCCCAATGGAAAAAACAACCTCCTAGCCCCATTTTTATGACTTTACAAACTTTTACAATTGACTTATTAAAAATAAGCAACCTCCTAGCCCCATTTTTATGACTTTACAAACTTTTACAATTGACTTATTAAAAATAAGCCTGTAAAAACGAAAAAAAAATTATACATCTTTTTTTTCCAGAAATAAAAAAAAACTATGGGGGACTTGGGACATGTTCATAATGACTCAAAATAATGATTAGCATGGTAATATACATTGACACAAAGGTTTTAATAAACTCCCAAGGCCTAACACCAAGGCAATTATTCCAGCTTTGGAGGCTTGAGTGAAAAACTCGAAAATTATTTATCGTTTTAAAAACGATAGATAATTAACAAGGAAAAAACACCTTGGAATAATGCATTGATGACTAAGTCCTAGGAAACCAAACCTTTTACATAAAGTCATCATGCTAACTCATTTTATTGCATTTCCCCATGGAGGATGAACATATCAAGAAAAAAAAATTAAAAGGGCCTAAGAAGGCTTGTATGGACTTCTAAACTTGAAAATTGAACAAGTAATTGTTCATCCCTGGCGACTCATTTAGAAATCCAACTTAGTGGAACTTAGTTGGTAACACTATGAAAAGTAAATGATACAAAATGAAAGGACTTGAAAATATAAATATACCAATGGAAAAATAAAAGGATATATATCTTAAACCCAAGGCTTTATAAGTCACATTGAGTATCTAACTGCTATAGCCCTTCTAACCACCTGCGGAGTCCAACAATGATGCTTGACCCAATCTTTCAAAGCACTAACTAGGGAGGATTAGGACCATACCCGTGGCCACACCTCATGAACCCTCAAATGTGTGAAGAGTAATCTTCTCGAATATTATTTATGGTGCACTATAACGACTAGACGGTCGATAGGTTGGTTTCTGGATGCCTAAGGAGTCCTCGATACATTCAAGGTACGTGAGGTCCAAGTCCGTGTTCGGTCTTGTCCAATGTAGTACTGCTCGACTAAGGGTACTAGAACGGAGTCAGAGGAGATGTCCAACATCTTGCACTTAATGGGAATGCAAGGAGACATGTCCTGGCACTAGTCATTATACTAGTAGACTCCCCCATAACGCAATTTTACTTGCTCAACGACATCCCCCAAAGATCTTCATAGACGCCGACACACACCTTCTACCCAATAAATTCCCAATGATATTCTCCCGCAGTGAGACTTTCACCATATAAGTGTCGATGTATCATTTAGTGTTTTAGCACAATAACATTGAAAGTAAAATACTTGCTATTCAAAAAATAACTTCAATTTGTCAATATCTATAACAAGTATTTCAATAAAGTGTTGAACAAAGCTTGAATTCACAAACAGATCTAATCGTCAAAAGTAGTCAACTCAATATACCGTTATGATATGTAAGAAGCATAAAATTTGATGGTAACGGTTCTAACAATTGTAATCTTACTAGTGATCCAATGTAAGCAAATCAATTACCCTTAACAAAAACCAATGGCTAGCTATCCAAAAGTATCATTTACTTGCATAATATTTTTAACATACCATCTTTTGTACATTAATTCAATAACAAATGAATAATGCAAGCAATAACCAATCTGTTTAATTTGAATTTCCAAATCATTCACAAGTTGTCATTCACTTAAGCTAGCACAAGCAAATGCTTCTTAACACTCCAAATACATATTATAAATCTCTCAACTCATAATACGGTCATCAATTCAGGACAAAAGGACGAGAGTGACTTATATCCTTAGCTTATTCTATCTCATCCAATTCCAGGACATCTTGTTCAAACTCTATCTCATGGAGGCAATCATTAGACCCACCATTCTCTATGCCTCTGAGATCTAGGGACTGATTTTAGTGTAGATAGACTGGGCCAAGATGGAGAGAGTTCTGACCTTACTTCTCAGGTGCATCATTCAATGAAAGTGCACTATCCCGCATCCCATTATCCAGGGAGAGTTCATTGTCCACCCCTTCCGCCTTGAGGTCATCTTCTGCTTGGTCTCTTTCCTTCAAAAAGTCGAATATTTTAGAGGCTACCACCGAGAGAGAGAGGTACTCCTACCTTGCACTATTCTCCTCGAAGGCCCTCACTTTATATCACTCCATAGGCCATGCACGTGCACATGGATGGTTTTCAGAGGTATCTCGACTTCTCTAGTCAGTGAACATCTCCCAGAGCACCTTCCCTTGTTTAGATTCTCACTAGATGTGTCAAGCCATCTCTAGCCACCTAGATAGGTTCTTAACCAATCCATTAGAGAAGATATCTACAGATTATACATTCAGGTCACCTAGACTTCACCCTCGACAAGCTTGGGCCCAAAGATGTCCTTCTACCTTGAGCACTTCTTGGAGCTTCACAATGGCATTATCATTCACCCCACATAAATGCGTAGGCATTGGATGCATTCACTCAAGATTCTCTTGGGACAGCTTCCGGTCAGTTCCCATCAACTCCGAGTGGAGACTAACAACTTTCTACCATGATCTAATAGGATCTGTCATATGTGCCATCTACAGGAGTCGGAGACAGAGATGCATCTCATTTTTTAGTGCCCCTTATACTATGAGATCAAAGGACGATATCACTGCCTCTACAAGGACTCAAGAGGACCCCTCTCCAACTTCTTCTGATATCAAGACCAAAGATGCCTCACCCTCTTCAATAGGAAGATTCTCAACCATAGGTCACAAATCCTTCACATCCTGCCCCGTCTTGAGAGAAACACGACGATCGACTCTTATTTTAGCATTGACCCGTCTAACCGAAGAAAAAAGTGGCAGGCAGAGCCCTAGATACCTCCGACAATAGAGTGGTGAGACCTCGGGTCCCCCCCCCCCCAGCCTCCCTCTCTGGGAGATCGATTGATCTTATCGAGACCAATTTGGAGTTGTTGAACCACACATCAATCCTTTCATTCTCAGAGCATTAGAGGGAATAGGCCCAGCCAAATCTAGAGCAAGGTGCCTCTCACCTGACAGGTCCCCTCACATCCCCAACGGAGTCACCAACGACCTATCCAATGTTTCTTGCCTTCGGCCTAGGATGCTAGGAGTATTACTTACTTCTACACCCCCCTGAGATCATACAAATGGACACCCCAACAACTCTGGAGAACCTCGACAGTGAGCAAGCGTCTCGTTCGCACCCCTCACCCTCGACTAACAGACACAGAAAATCTTGACATCACAGGATTCATCTTCATCTCTCTCACGCAATCTTCCTCCCTTGACAAGATCTTGTGGATCCTGAGCTATTTGAGTCGTCCAGTCTTGGACAAACTCTATGTATTTTGCATTTTTTGCAGTTCTGCATTCTGTACCTTTCATACGAATATATACTTATCTAGGAGACTATACTACTGCTTGTATCTTTCTTTATTTGATCTTATCTTAATTTTGGCATTTTCTAGGAGTTGTGCTTGCAATCCCACATTGTACTCGCATTGGATATCCTTTAGTCCCATTGACATACTTTTGTGGTCATTCATTGGACATTAATAAAATTATCTTATGCAACCTATATCAATTGCTTGAGCAAGTATTAGCTTATCATTTAACATTTAATAACCACTGATTTAAGCATCAACAGCATTGAAAGTTATTATTCAGTTGTTTAAGCAATTCAAGCAATATATCATTAGTTAAACTTGTGACTATAGATCCATCAAATAAAAATTATCACCAATAGATCAATGAACTTCTAGCACCTTCAAGAAATTAATTCTAAGTAAAGTTTCCTTAAACAGATTTATCTTCTAGATAACTTATTCAACTTAGTTGTCAAACAGTACTAGAAAATTACTACACTTATACTGTTGTAAATACTCAGTAAACTCAGTTTGAATGGAGTATGGAATGCAATGATTAGATGAGTGACTGATAGAAAGTGTTATCACATATATAGTAGTTGGGCTACCATATTCTATTTTTCAGATTCTAGTACATTTTTTCAGCCAGTTCCCTTACATATGAGATGCTGAGATGAGCATCTATGATGGATCACTATTTGATGATGGACTATAGTACTTTCCATGCCATGACGGAGTCTCGAGACACTCAGATTTGAGGACTGATGTAGCCATTTAGCCATTTACAGAGCAGTCAGTATTTCCTAGAGTTGCAGCAATAGTTTTTCAGTGGACATCATGTTGGTTCAGATTAGTTATTTACATGTATATGACTCAGCATATATTATCTTGTGTTATGGTTATTAATGCTTTTATACTCATTCTTGTGACATGTCTTAGCATTTAGTGTCATGATCTGGCGATCATATAAATGTGTGGACCTAGTTGTATTGATATTACATATGTATGTCCCTACTTAGACCTAGAAGTTCTTGACCCATAGTCATTGGTTTTGCTCTCCTTAGGGAGAATAGAGGTGATCATTCCCACCATACTTTGGCTTGCTAGTGTTGATCTCATTGTTCACTATCTCCACCCATCCATTACCTTCCAGTTATGTTTATGACCCAACCTACTACTTGACTAGTGGCATGGAGGACCTTTCCCCACTATAGCTTCTTTGTTGGATAAGCTTCCTTGTTTATGTGTGTCTCGGCTCTAAGTTGCCTAGGTTGTGTTCACTAAACCTGAAACAAATAGCGCTTCCATCAATACAATGTATATGGAAATGAAATGAATATCTTGTGAAAAGCTCATTCATGAAAAGAAGTGTTTCTGAACATACATGAATGCAAGGAAAGCCTAATGAAATTGGCTTTGAAGTGTAAATGTGAAATGTGAAATGCAAAACCCATGTAACAAGTGTTTTTAAACACGCATGGAGCATGAAGCCTTAATAAATAAAAATCCATGTAACAAATGCATGGATCAAGGCTATGGAAACTCGAAGGCCCAAAAAGAAATGGTTCTTAAAAGTTATATCTAAAGATTGCTGGCCTCACTTGTATTTGATTTGTATTGTGAGCATTTGTTAAGGTGAATAAGCACTTCTGAACGTAACTTACCCATTTGTAAGACACTGCCATTCCTCATGTTATTGTTTGTCCAGCGTATGCTAGAGTGAGTATCCCCTTTCCATATCCAAAGTGTCACAATGTCAAGTTGGTAGTCACCCTTTAGCCTAGCCTTTTGATTTTTAGCCTTCATCCTTCACTAGCAAATTGATTACAACTATGAAGTGAGTATGGTCTTGAAGGTCTGGTCTGGGTCATAATTAATAATTAACAAACCTCTATATATTTGGTTGGTAGATCGCTAGTGAAATGATTACTACTTGTTATAATTGTTACTTGAATGATTTGTAGAGCATGTATTAACCTCTAAACACTTGCAGCAGATTGATGTTAGTCTGGGTCATATTATTGATTATTTGATCATTTACAGATTATTATTATTTTATCTATCTGGGCATATTTGATATTGTACATGATCATGCAAAGATCTGTAGGGTGTATGAGTATACACCTTAGATGGATTTGGGCTCCCTGAGTCCAATGAGACAATTTGTTTTCAGTTCCGAGCAGTTACAGTGGTGATTTGACTCATTATACCATTCTGGTGCAGTTTTGCCATGTTAAATGGCCTGTCAGAGTAGAAGGATGATTTGATTGGTTCACCTAGGGCGCTATATGAGGAGGGCGTGGTCCAGCCACTTGTTCTTACCATTATACCATCCTCCCAGAGAGCCTAGTGGGATCAGTTGGACAATGCGGGCACCCAGGTGGCAATTTGGGCAGGTTCACAGTTCTTGAGGCAGATTAAAAATGGTAAAAATGGCTACTGAAGAATTTGATTTGGGCTACTGAGGCAAGGATAAGGCATGGGATAAGTTTGGATGATGAGTGTGATGTCTTTCGCCCCTTCTCCAGCAGTTTCAGCATTCATGAGGACCTGCACCATTCTCTCTGGCATGTTTTATGATGTTCAAGAGCTTTTTGGAGGCTCACGATTTTCCCAGAGAGGCACTGTTTTGCACTTAGAGTTATATTTTATTTAGGTTGTGCCATGGAGACACACTAGGGGTGTTAGTCACTACCCTCTGGGCCCACCATGAGATTTATTCATGTTTATTTTGTCATATTGAATGGGATCCCCTCTCCTGGGGCAATTTTGTCCATTGATGTGTTATATTATTACATTGATCCATGTACTTTATGTTGAGCTCATCTCAACCGTTGATTAGAACATTTTGATCTTTTAATCTTAGCCATCCATTCAAAAGGTGGTTAGGATTTTGGTATCTCTCCATCCTATTTTAAGGGGAGAGCTTCTCATTGTAAAGGGATCTTTGGCTCTTGGAATCTTGATAATAGAAAAACTCTTTTGTGGAGATTCTTGGATCTCCTTTGAATCTGGTGTTCTTCAGTGGTGATTGGAAAGTCTATTGCATCCTAGCATTTGAGTATGTGTGGTGAGATCTATATTTTTGTGGAAACTTTGTCTTTGTTTACAGGAGGGTGACTTCACTTGGGCGTTTTTGCAGGGCTTCCTCAACTCGTGTGTTTGGCATCGCTTGTATTAGGGGGTTATCATTAGTATCATTGTGATCTATGGTTTCATCTTGTTACTTCTTTTGTAGCATTGTTCCATTTCTCTTGATGCATCAAATCTAATATTGTTGACGTTTGTTGTGCAGGAGGGAGGGCGCATTAGGCTTCCTTGGGCAAATCGATTTGCATAGAATACTCATCCAAATCTTCTCAAATTGATTGGGAACGCATAGATCATCATCATCAAGGCATCTAGAAGGTTATCCAGGTAAGATCCATAGGTTAGTTCTTCTTTTCTTGGTTCCAATCCATTGGCATCTTAATTTTACTATCAAAACCCTAAGATAAAATAATCGAAAAATTGTGTGGATCAAACCGCTTGATCAATTGGAAAACCATTTCTAGGTATTGTAGATCGGGTCAAACCCAAAGTGGGTTCTCCTAGGCATCATGCTTGGGTGACTCCACAAGGCCCAAATTCCAAGGCACTGATCCCTCAACCCTAGCGCACCCCTCATTTGGCCAATTTTTCCTATGATTTGATCCTATCTCTGAGGCTTGGGTACTTTGATACTGTCATACCTTTCATCAAGTCTATCAATTGGTACTAGATAGCCCCAATCTTGTTCTTAACCTCCCTGCATTGGACACGGTTCCCAAGGCAGTGGATATTTTCATCATTTGTTAGTACCTTGATCCTGGATCTAGTAGTAAAACTCATAAGCCACTTATATTTCAACCTTGGATCAATTTCACACTTCATAAGCTTCTTGATCCAAGCCATAACTCATCTTGTGACTTCATCCATAGATCTAGGGTTTACTTCACCTTACACCTTACGTATTTCATCTTCCATTGATTTGATCTGGTGTCTTGGTTAGAGCTCTCCTATCGAGAGTAGGTCCGGGTCTCCCCCATTGTTGTCTTGGGCTAAGATAACATCAAGTGAAGATTTCCTCGATTGACGTGACACCC
>LPNX010955900.1:225466-263813 GCA_001517045.1 Pseudotsuga menziesii | reverse complement strand
TATTGGGTACGTCGTGGGTACTGTGTGTGTATGTGTGTGTATATATTATAAAAATAAACATGTCACAGTCACATGCATATTTCAGATGTCTTATAAATTATGAATCATGATTCATTGAACAAAGAACATTCACATTGAAAATTTGAAACATAACAATTGATAAATCATAGTAGATATTAAGTGGAAGACTGGAAGTCATATAATTAATAATATTATATGTCCATGACTCCATGAGTCCAATGTAAAACTACATTCAAATTTGCCTAATGGCATTTCCAGACACGAAATAGAAAGTTCAAAACGGTAAACATTGAACAAGATAGTTGATTTGGCTTCCTGAAGCCATGTCATCAACATCCTCAAGATCAATGTCATCAACATCACTAAGGTCCTCTGTCAGCAAGCTCTCTAGATAGGCATCACTCTCAAGTTGAGGCTCCTACTCATCAATGGTAACTGGAGGCAACGTTTTAACTTGTTTTATTAAATTATTTCATTAAACAGGCGGTTTTTCTCGCTCAACACTGGCAGATTTTACTTTTGTTGAGTCAGTCATACCCCCGGAGTACCCAAACACGAGGTACGTCGTACCATTTAGCATGTAAGTACCTCTTTTTTTATAACGGTGTCTTGGGTACATGGAGCCAATAAGGGGTACGGAAGAGTATGACATGGGACGTACCTTACAAGTACCCAAGTACCCAGTACAAGTACTGATACGGGCAAGTGTACTTTACCCCTGGGTACAGGTACCCATGCTACATAGTCGCTACCCAAGAGGAAGTATGATGACTTGACCTGTTTCATCTGCTAAAACAGAGTAGGGGTTTCACAAAGGCCGAATTCATAAGGCAATTTTCAAGTCATGGATGCAGTCCTAATACGCCTGAGTTAATGAGAATGCATTCACCAGGTACTACTTATATGAAATATTTCTGAGTGAAACGACAGGGCAGAACTGGGGTACTGTGCCTTCAATAAGTTTATTGCTGAATGAGAGATAAACTTCATTATATAAAATTATGTCAACCCCTAGAGAACAGATCTGGGTTGTTATAACAACCCAAATTGGTGAAAAAAGAGAATACTTCCTTGAGGTACTCTGAGTCTTTTTCCAGTGGTCAAAACTCAGGAGTAGCGTGTTTAATAAGCACAAAATGTCAATCCCAGACCAACAGAAAATTAAGAGGCCAAATTCAAGTATAATCTCATGAGGGCCGAATAGGCTGTCTGACATGTTTGTTGATGTCAACAATTTCTTGTGTTTGAATATAGAAGAGGCAGATCTAGGAGGCCATTAGGCTTATTATAGCATCAACCTTAACCTGCAAATATTACCAAGCATATAAAAACCTCAATCAAAATTATTATAAGCTGTAAATGCCAAGTAGAGGGCCGAGTTGGTACTTTGGCTTGCTGAGTAAAAGTTGAGTACTGGTATGATTTGTTTAAATAATTCACCCATCCATAGTGAGCATGCAAAGGAAATTATTTGCACAAGGGTAGGGTGTCAGCACAAAACTTAAGTATACAAAAACCAGCACTTAACAAGGGTTCTAATTTTCACTAAACATACCACTTGCAAAACTAATATGCTTGGAAAATAATTATTGGAAGTTTGGCTGGTTTCAGAGGAAAAGGTTAAGACTAGGGTTTGAAATTATACTTCAGAAATTTGCCCTAAGAAAATTTTGTCCTCCTCTTAAAACTTTCTTAAATAGATCCAAGTACCTGCAAAATTCTAGAGAGAAAATTCAGTAATAAGATGGAAGAAAAATTGGAAAAACTGGATGTTACTGGGTCGGAAGTTGGAACACTTGCCGATATCAGTCAGTGATCTCTATAGGCATGGCTGCAGATGCCCCTGTGACTGCAGTTTTTAAACTGAATGTCTCACGCTTGGAGTCAGTTGACTTTCGCGCCCTCATTCAAATGGTGTGGACTCTCTCCCCGCGCCCGGTGGGGCCATGGGGTTGGATCCTGTGGTGGAAAACGGCAGTGCAGCACACAATCAAATCCATGAGGGCAAAATGATAAATTATAACATTGCCAACTTGCCAACTGCTGGACGTGGTATTACTGAGCTACAGCCATCTCTTTGCCAATTCAAGCCTAACACTCTATCACTTAGCTCACATATATATCAAACTTATAATCAATTGAATGTGCCTTCAATCCAAATGAGAGGCATGAATGATGTGTTAATTCTCTGGTGTTGTTTTCTTGCTGGGCAATAGCATACTACAGCCACCTATGATGACAAATCCATATACTCATCATATTGTGGTTTATTAATTGAGAAGCCTTGAAAAGAAGAAAGACATATTATGATATTAATCTGCTAGAATGAATATCAAAAAGCCAGTGTAACATTGAGTGACCTCTGTGTATGCACATTTGAACAGCATCATTTCCATCCCTGCATAGCAATCTTATATTTTTAGTCATTCATACAAACCAAGCATTGCTACCCAAAGCTGAAAACAGAGCTTTCATTCCAGTGAAAAGAACACTAAACAGAAGCCTTGAAATCAATTCTGAAAACAGATATCTCAGCATAATTCTGAGAACAGAAACCAAATTTCATTTCTGCAGAAGATCTATGTTGGTGAGAAGTGTGGGCTATAAGTCCCACGTTTACAGATCACAATTAAATCCAAATCTAATCTATACTAGCACACTTGTCTATTCGTGAATAGCATCTGCTCTTCTCATAACCCTGCCCTAAAACTACTTCTGCTCCAGGGAGAATTTATGTTAGATATAGCTTAAATTGAAGGGATCTGACCACACTAGAGAAGAAAAGAATGATAATTTGGAAGGAAGTTTCCTAATAGTATTTTCAGGTTGTATCATCGAGCTGTTATTGCTTATTGGAAGATTGAGATGTTATTTCCTTTCTTAGTCATGCACATTAAATTCAGGTTGTGCCGCGTAACGTATGGTTGTTAAAAGTTAAAACTAAGCCCAGTAAATCAAAATGAAAGGACCTGATTACTCCAAATAGTTGTTTCAAAAAATAATCAAGTCTTGATTGAACTTAGTTAATCATAACAAAGGAAAAACCCAACCTACTAGACTTTAATAAGTTTTGTTACAGGTTAGTAATGCATGATTTTAGTCTTACAGGTTGAATTTTTCATGTGGGCATAACCTGATAATAATATGTTCAAGATTGAGCAGGCTAAGACTCGAATCCATGGCCTCCCCCTGGCCTACAGGCTTCCCTACTTCGCATAAGGACATCCATACCTCAGGCCACATAGCCACCACCAACCAACAAGTCTTCGACACCATGTCAAAAATAGGAAAGAATAGGGATTGAACCCAGGACCTGCCCCAGGTTCAGCCCACAGGCTACTCTACTTTTCATGGCGGGCATCCTTATGTTGCCTTAGGCCTCCTAGGCCCTTCCAACTAACCTGGCTTTAATACCATGTTGAAAAATAGACAGGCTAGGAATCAAACCTAAACCTGCCTGTGGCCAACAGGCTGCTCTACCAGACTACCACTGAGCTACATGCCTCTTTCATGCTGGGAATCCTTACCTGTTCAATCTAAAGGTGTGGAATGCTACCTCCAACACAATAATTACGTATAAAAATGAGGGATTGTAAGCTGAAATTTTCATATGGGCATCATCACCAATCACAATGAAAAATGACTCTTATGGACAGAAATTTTCATATGGAAATAACCTGATAATCACAACTGTAGACAGATTGTGAACATTGGCTTTCGGTCCCAATTTTGAATATTTTATTGCTACTATATGGTTTATTGTAGGGTCAATTTGTTTTGTTTTGTTGACGTTGCAGACTGGTGGTTCAGGATTTTGAGCATGCTGCTGCCCTCTGTTGTTTCCTTTCTGCCGAATTTGCAATACTCCCTAAATCCCTGGGATGGCTAATTATATCCTTGTAAAATACTCATTTTTCTTATTAACCATAGCATAATTTTCAGTTGAAAGAAAATAAATAAGTTTTTGCCGAAATAGAGGACTAAATGCTGAAATTCCCATTTGGGCGTAACCTGCAACAACAATTGTGAATACACTGGAGGATTATATGCTGAAAGTTTCATATTCGACAATCACAAATGTGGACATAAATGTAAGACGGTTGGTCTAAAGCTTTGTGTGGGCATGAGCAGATAACAAATATTGAACGTTAGAATCGATGATGACATTTTAATGTGGGCATAATATAAAAGCTCCATTAGAGGATGAAATTTCACATTTATAACTCTGGTTTGACTCAAAATTAAATTTCACACCAAATCCCAATGCCCATTAAAACAACATCATCAAATGAAATACAACATAACTTAAACAATGAAATCTGCAATTTAATCAAATACCATTCACCAGTTCTCTTCATGGCATCTGAAAAGAGCTGCGTCTTCGCTGTCGGTACAGTCCAGACTGCATCTTGAAGCCCTCCTCCCACCATCATTGACACTTATTATTGCTCCGATAATGCTGATATCAACAAATACCCATTAAAATTTTTCAGAAATCTTCACAAGCAAACATTCAAGCTTTGGCAGATCCTAAGACTTTCCCCGTAAGCACCGTTAAATTGTTTGAAATTCATGGCATTTCTCCATAAGTATACAGATTGTGAATATTGTCTTGGCACAAATATTGCATGCAATTTTTCTTGCTGCATCAACGTCTTCTGCCTCTCTATTGGGATAGACAACGTGTGCTTTACGTTTGTGGTCAGAGCCGGCGCTGGTAACCTTGGGTTGGAACTCGGGTAAGCAGTGGGCCGTGAATATGTCAAATGAAATATCACCGAGAAAGCTTGTGCAGTTATGCATTCATGGTCGGACTGGTTGTTCAGAGGGTCCATTCGAACATAATTTAACTTTTATTTTTATTTTATTTTTTAGGTAGTAAAACCATGTAAATTTGATTGGTTGGTCGTTCATAAGGATGTAAATTGGGATGTTTTTTTTGGAATGGGGTGATTAATATATATTTTTATATATGAACTCTTAACCAGAATTATTTAATAACATAATTTTTTATTTTTTAATAATTTATATATGATGGAGAAGTGAGTAAGGTGATATGAACTTTTTTATCAAAATTAATAACATAATTTGTGTGTTCCATGTTTATCGAAAATTTATGAAATTTTGAAATAAATCTATGTTTATTTTCAGCAAAATTAAAAAAGACACTACAGTAATAAAAAGTTTAGGATCTTATATTTATTTTGTAACTTTAAGGAAGAGTGATTGCATTGGCATGAAATTAACATACTAAAATTTGAATAAAAAATCGTATACCACATAAAAAAATTCCAAAGATATTGAAAAATTTGAATAAAAAATCGTATACCACATAAAAAAAATTCCAATGATATTGAAAAATTTGATTAGTGGAGGGTCTCTACCTTGTCAAAACCGTTGTAATCATTGATTTTCTTGTTAATGGCACTGCTTAAAGATTGCTAACACAAAGATTTTTTAGTTAATGTTTTGATGATTTTACACAATGATACTAAAGTTTGTTGTTCATTTGGTTTGTTGGCATAATCTGCATTTTTTGTTGGCCTTACCAAACCTTGTTCAAAGTTTTATTTCATTAAACTTGGACTTGCTATTATATTCAATGATTGAGATTAACCATTATTTTGAATCGTCAAAATATAGTAGTGAATGGCAACCATCTTATGGGTGGGAAGCTCACTAATGGATCTTAGATATTTGATTTGGAAGATATAATAAAGTAGTGAATGGCAACCATCTTATGGGTGGGAAGCTCACTAATGGATCTTAGATATTTGATTTGGAAGATATAATAAAGTTTATCAGGCTGAGTGATGAGAGTAGGTTAGATGTCTCGGGTTTAATGATTTCGAACCCATTCTATGTGCAAGTCAATTTTGAGCCCACCATAGATGATTGAGGATGAGATCTTCAATCGCAACTTCCACATTGGTTTTACTATCTCCATTTCACCTTGCTCTATTGTCCATGCTCTAATTCACGTCAATGTTTCCATTCACTTGTTTCTACGATATGCTATTTATTTTTATGTAAATTTATTGTGCCGAGAGGCGCTCTATAGCCCAGTATGGGGGAAATCTTGTAATGTGATGTACAAAATGAGTGGGCCTAATGGTTAAGAGCATGTGTTTCCTCTTAGGAGGTCACGGGTTCAAATCCAGAGGGGGGTAGTGTATGTACACCTCTGTAGACTTTAGCAGTTAAATCGCTGCGCAGAGGGGGGTCCCTTGTCCCACAAACAAGGGGGTCTCATACACCAATTTGGTGTCTCGCTTGGCGGTGACCTTAAAAATAGATTATTATTATTATTATTATTATAACATGTCGGCAAAAAATAATAGTGATAGTGAATATTATGGGAGAGATCTTGTAACGTGATGTAAAGTTTGTAACATGTCGGCAAAAAATAATAGTGATAGTGAATATTATAGGAGAGATTTTGTAACACAAAATAAAAAATAATATCAATTTCATAATGTTATTTTTATTAATAAAAACTAAATTTTCTAATATGCCAAAATAAATGTCGGCCACTAAAAAAATCTAATATGGGGGAGATGTTGTAATCTTCCTACCTAACAAAACAATAAAAAAGTAAAAATTTAATTATCCTTAAAAAAAATATGTGGGTCAAGAAAAAAACACAAAATTGAATTATCCGCAAAAAAATGTTGGCCTTGCACATGGTTTTAAAACCATGTGCAAGGCATTCCAAGCAACCCATGGTTTTATTGTACATGGTTTAGGAGGCTTTGCAAATGGTTTTAAGACCATGTGTAAGGCCTCCTAAACAACACATGATTGTAGGAGGACCTTGCATATGGTTTTAAAACCATGTGTGGAGAAATGATGCAATGTTCATTCCTAACAAAATAAAAAATATTATATGTCGGCCATAAATAATATTAAATATTAATAATAATAAAATTATATGTGGACCTTAAATAAAAAGATGTGTCTGAATCAAATCAATGGATACCTAAGAAGAGGTTTGCACCTCGAAAGATTTGATCCATATCGGCGCTTGATAGAGCCTAGGATTTGGATCTACGCTGGTATCCTTAACATTTAAGTGAGGGACAATGTTATCACATTGGCCATACATTGACAAAAATATTAGAATAATAAGATAATTTATCTTATAAAAGTTAGTTTTCTTTTTTTTAATTTATTCTTAATTAAAAAGATATTAATATTGTCATGTACCTTTTTTCACCGAAAGAAATCAAACCCTGATTAGTCAAGGGGCCATGGGTGAGCCCCAGAAATGGAACCATGTCAACAGCCCTCCCCACCCACATTGTTTTCACCAATGTTGCCATGTACCTAATGTCCTCATGGTGCCATTTGGGATATGAAAAAATCCTCTAATATTCCATTTCATTTTTCCATTTCTTAAATTAAATATTTATTGCGGAATTAAATGCATAAATGATTACTCATAATTTATATATGCATTACGAAGTTATAGCCTACAATTTCTACATGAATGTAGTCACATAATGCTAGTAATTCCTTGCAATTAAATCATTATATATCAATAATTATGTTAAACACATATAAAAGATAAACACAAATCATTTTATACATAGGTGAATTTTTATCTGAAAATATAAACCGACTGACTGTGGACCAAGGACATTCCTCCCAGCCATAGACTTTTTCAAGCCATATATTTCTTTGACAAGCCACCCCTGAGATGGGGCTATTAAACCACAACATTGTATTGAGTTTTCTTGCTACAACTATCTCAATCCACTGACATTCCTTCCCCATCAGCTTGCACAACCCAAGGAATGGGGTCCCCTTCTCTGAGTTGACAGTCCCTCAGGCTCCCTTCTTTGAGTTAATAGTCCCTTGGGGTTCTTATTCCAATTCCCTTCCAAATCTCCAAGGAATTTCATTGTTCTCAGTATGGCTCTAGTCTACAGTATGGGTGAGGGTGGTTCAAATATGACAACAACTGATGGATCAATCATGGGAGAATGATGGCAAAATAGACTTGTTGAGAACTAGTCAAGTGGCATGAAGGATGATAGGAACTAGACAACTGGCATACATGGGGTTGGACAGACTAGTTCTCAACAATTATATGCATGTTGAGAACTAGCCAGGGGGAATGAAGGATGACAGGAACTAGACAAATGGGTTACATGGGGTTGGACACCTTCTTCTCCTATAACCCCAACCTAAGGATAATTAACCTAAGATTATGGTTAGTGAACTATAAAGAGGGATTAATAGAATTTAGGATAAAATGAATATTAAGGATAATGAATTCACTCCTAAGTCACTAGGGCCATCTCCCTTCTAACCCCCTTCTCACTCTCCCTCTTGTAAAATTATAGACCCCCCATCCCTTCTTCGTCCTTTAGTCTACAATAGTCATGGCTTTTATCTTAAAAAGTGAAAATGTACATAATTACATAATTTGGTCATAATGTACCATTCATATCCAACTTGTAGCCATTTCATCAATATTTACATACTGGGGTAAAAAACGGGGTGTTGCATTCCCCTTCCCCTTAATTTATGCACCATCCTCAATGCATGTCACCACTATTTACATATATAATATTTCAAAACAATTGAGGGTATTCCTCCCGCATAGTATCCTCCAACTCCCACGTTACTTCTTCAGGGTTGTAATGTGACCATTATACCTTTACCTACCCAATGGCCATATTCTAGAGCAACATGACTTTCCTATCCATGATACGCACTAGTAGTACCAATATATCTACTTTTTGTTCCATGTGAATCAAGGTCTAATCAATAATGTAGTTTGGATCATGCATATACTTTTTCAATAGAAATACATGAAACACAATATCCAGATCTCTTACAATGTTCTAGATCCAAGACCTTCCAAGACTCCTGACAATAGGCTAATCACAATGGTTGAGAGAATCTGGATGATTCCACCAGCATAACAATGCAAAAGAAGAGTCTCTCCTTCCTCATGAAATGGCCTCAATAAATATGTGAGTGAAGTATGAATGGAGGATGAATATAGACTCCAAGTGATGTGTGGGCTCGGCCTAATGTGTGAGTTCCCATGCTAGGTGAATTCATTAGTAGAAAATGAGAGATAAATGACCAAGCGACCAAAACATTTGGTCACCACAGTCTTTTCAAGTTATAAATGACTGAAATTGAGTGAACCAACTAAAAATGACCAAGGGAATGACCAATTGGGTCATGGGATAAAATATATGACCATATAACAAGTAACTAAACTAAAAATGACCACATAACAATAAAATTAAGCATATGAATTGGTGATTGTTAGATGACAATAGAAAATTGCAATTTTGACAATGAATTTGTACAATGTACTAAATTCTAACACTACAGATGGATTCAGAGATCCTCATCCATTTGTAGTGTTAGAATTTAGTAAATCGTATACCCCCTCATGTGTCATAGCTCAGTGTTAATGCAGGAAGCATATTTGTATTGCGTACATTAATAGCCTCATCCATCCGCAGTGTTATAATTTAGTAAATTGTAGACCCCCTCATGTGTCACAAGCTCAACATTAATGCATGAAGTAGATTTGCATTGCGTACATTAACGACCTTATATGTAGTCTTCTATCCTTGGAGCAAAACCAATTTGCTTATAATCTTTACATCCTTCCCAAGGTATCATAATTAGTTTTCAATACATCTATGGTACACATTATTAAAAATTTATAAGGAATTACCAAGCAAAATGTATCCTAAATAAGAAAAAGGTAGAGAGACAGAAGCAAAAAGGAGAGAGAAATAGAGAATATTACAGTTTTTTTGGGATAACTTTTGATCCCCGAACTCAGATTGGGGTGTTCTTGGTACCGTTGGAAAAGTCTCATCGAGGAATACAACTTTCATGTTTAGATAATCGCAATATTCCTCACGGTTTTTATGGGGACTACGTTTTTGTAAATATGGGCATAAAGAATCTTAAAAAACATTTTTTAAAAGATGCTTTTTAAGATTCCTTATGCCAATATTTACAAAAATAACTCCCTAGTAAAACCTTGAATAATGTCGTGAATATCAAAACAAGAAAGTTGTATCCTTCAACGATACCTTTCCAACGGTACCAAGAGTGCCCCAATCCGAGTTCGGGATTAAAAGTTATCACATAAATACCAAATATTCTTTTTTTCTCTCTCATTTTTGCTTATTTCTCTCTACCTTTTTCTTATTTAGGATACAATGTAGAAGAGGGTAGAATGTTAATTAAACCATCACAACATGAGATATTACAAGTACCACAAATCTAAACAAAAAATGACCTAATAATAATTAATCATTTATTTGGTCATTTTTAGTTATCACTCTGACAATGGAAAATAAAATTTTGACAATGAATTTATGCAATTTACTAAATTTTAACACTTCAGATGGATTCAGAGACCCCCTAGAATTTTAACAATGTAGATGGATTCATATATCCATCTTCTAGAAAGGGATCTTTGAATCCATCTACAGTGTTAAAATTCTGGGGGGTCTCTAAATCCATCTGTAGTGTTAAAAATTAGTAAATTGTAACATTGTAGATGGATTCAGAGACATGAGCTAGTGTCGAAACATGACACCATATGTGAACCTATTGAACTTTTTGCAAGATAATTTCATTTATACTGTCACATACAATTTGATGTGCTTATCATGTCCATATCTTATTTCACCATTTTTTGCTTCTGTATTATCCCTTCGATAGATCTACCAAGTTACATCATGTGTATCATCATAGTGTGGTTGATTCGAGTCTTGGATATTTGTTGTCTTTCCCTCTCAGCATTGTCATGTCAGGAAGATGGTGTCATTATGTTTGGCTTGTCATACTGGTCATGTTCGTATTTTGTTTGAACAAAATCATCATTGTTTGACCCTCTCGATAATCTGTTAAAGTTTCGACAAGTTCATGTATTTTGTGCACATTAAGTGTGAGACCAAGCAAATAATTTATTAGACTGTATTTTTTGAAACATAGCTTCATTCCTTCTTTTTTCGTATGACACACAACTTCTATTCCAAAAAGTTTCCAAACTACATTGAACTTGAGGACCATTGGGAATGTGAGACCCCTAATAATGTATTTTCAAGATGAATAACATAAATGAGGAATTAGATACATGGTATGAACACCCACTCCTTGATAGGATCAATTAAAACATGGAACCAAAATAGGTGTCACATAATTGAAACATTTGTAATGAGGTAGATTCAATGGTGAGGACTTTGAGAATCATGGGAAAATGGATTAATGAAGAGGTATGTGTGATTACAAAAATCTTGAGGAGGTATAAGTGGACATTAGGACCAATCAATCATTATATACTACAAAGTTGAATGTATTAATCAAAATCCATCGATATAAGGATCATGATATACTAGAGATTATATGGTTCTATGAGCCAACCATTGCAAAAAAAAAATCATAGTAGGTTAAGGTTTATAGTACTCAAGGCTACCAACCTAGCATTTGTTGATAAAATCTCAAGAATCCAACATGCATCAACATCAATCCGTGTAGACAAAAATTGGTCATCTTAAACAACTTGTTGGTGGTTCAAAATAGGTGGACTTCCACTCTTACTAGAGGTTTCTGAGTCTTGGGACATTAACCTATTTCCATATGTTTGAGGAAAACAAACTCTTAGCTAATCATAAACAATTCCAGGTTACACTCTATGATTAAAACATGGCTTCAATTAGTGAGTAGTATCCAATGGCTTCCATCTAATCATTGCTAAAGCTAATAAGATAAAATTTTAAAGAAATGTAACTACGCAGTATATTTTATTTTGTATTATTATTATTACTACCCCTTCCGGAGATGTTGTTCCTCCAATTAGGGATGTCATGTAAAGTATTGAGGTAAATCCTCTATTGTAAGTCAGGTCAGTAGTACCCACAAAATTCTTATTGAAATGTATTTTTGAGTCTTCCAATGGAAGTTGAACTTGTTTGGTTATTAAGCCTCTCAACTGGTTAATATAAAAAGGAGATGCACCTCCCTCATTTGGACAAGTAGTTGTGCTATAAAGAGAAGGAGTTGTCCATATGGGAGAGAGGAATTTGTCTAATATTATTCTTGTGGTCTTATAAGTCTTATCCTTTGGGTCTTACACTGTACTTGGTTGAATTCTATATCAAGGAAGTTTTGTTGGATTTTCTTCCCAATGAGGGTTTCCCAGGATAAATCTTTGTGTTTTTTTGTGTGGTTGTGCAAGTCTTTCTTTCAATGATCCTTCTGTATATGGTTATGATGTTATGATGCTATATATTTTATAACCATAAATATTAACACGGTATCAGAGCTACCCTAAAAAATTCTTTGTGCAGTCGAAACACTGCTACAACTACAACAACTGGAGATTACGATTTCATGCTTGAAAACCCAATAAGACAAAATATAGTCATGTTGGTACTTTCGCTATAACTCGAGATTGGAGAAGTATCAAGAGTTGAAACTTGGAAAGGACAAATATGAAATATGTATGTACCTTGAATGTGCTAGTTTCAGCCACATATTCCCTATACTTTAGGAGATATGATTCCTCCAAATTAGGGTTTTGGCCTTCTCTAGAATCCAGTATCAAACAGGAGACCTAGGGAGAATTGCTATATCTTGGTCTAGGAAGGTCCAAATAAAATTTATCAAGATGTTTTAGATAAGGCATGAAATTTAGTTTCTGTGGCCTAAGTTCTCAGACCTTGAAGGTGAAACAGTGACACATGGTAGTCTGTACAAGTGCACTATGTTGAACAGTCCTAAAACAATTCATCTTGGGAAACTTAGCATAAGTCCCACTTGGAGAATCCAATTCTGCTCTAAACTGTGGGCTTGGAAAGAAGACAGAGATAGATATCTTAGGATAAAGTTCTGGACCTTTAGGAGTAGAAACTTTGGAGATATAGTAGAAACAAGATCAGACAATTCTACAGAATAAATTGAAGAAACTAGGGCTTCCTGTTTCGGGCACTTCCCTCCACACACCAGTTGAAAAAAGAAAGACCATCAAACTCACCATAGGAGGGAGCATTTTTCTATGGAAGAAGTGTCTCATTTTTTGGAATTTCAATTTTTGACTGCGGGACACTGCGGGAAGAAACTAGGGAATTAAGTTCCAGAGGATTCCCACCACATTTTTCATAAAAGGAGTACATTGGACAACTCTCCTTGAAGAGGTGCATCTTCCTGTCTAATCAAAAGTTTGGAAAATTAGGGTTTCTTTAACAAAACCCTAGATCAGCTAGCTTTGGAACCAGGTTGGATACCTAAAATCGGTAATATCTATATCTCTTCTATTTCCATTTGAGGTTCTCATTTCAAAATGACTCATCACACCCATCTTGATGATAAGCTTGGGGGAGATGAAAATTTTTAGGCATGGAAGTATAGGATCTCCCTGATCCTTGAAGAAAATGACTTGCATTAGTATGTCAGTAAGGAAGTTCCAGAGTAAGAGAGAGACGAGGCTAAGGCTACTCATAAGAAGAACTTGGTTAAGGCCAAGAGAATCATTGCAGATTCTATTAAGGATCATCTCATCCATCATGTGTCATCCTTGAAGACACATAAGGAAGTGTTCGATGCTTTGATGAATTTGATGACATTGAGGAACCAACTAAAGAATGTGAAGATACAGAACTCAGATACCATGCAGTTCCACTTCACAAGGGTTTCTCAAATCAAGGAACAACTTGAAACAATCAAAGAGAATGTGGAAGAAGGAGATATTGTTATGACCACCTTGAATGGCCTCCCAAGATCATGGGATTCATTCATTCAAGGAATATGTGCAAGAAGGAAGATGATCTCTTTCAGTAGACTATGGGAAGAATGCACACAAGAAGAAGCTCGACTCATAACAAGAGAGGAGAAAATGGGAGAAACTGTAGATCAAGCTCTGACAATTCACTCCAGAAGAAATATTAGAAATAAGGAGGACCATCATCACAACAAAAGACAAAAGGAATTCATAAGAGATCCTTTCAACATTTGATGCTACACTTGTGATGAGAAGGGACATTACTCTAGATATTGTCCCAGAAATAGAGGCTCCTTCAACAAGAAATCAAACAAGAAAAGGCATCATGCTCAAACCGCTAAAGATGATGAACCAACTAATAAAATATTCAGAGAAGAAAAGGAAGATTCCTTAAGTTACGAGGAATATGAATTCTACAGGTAAAGACAAAGATCATACTCTTGTCCATTTCAACATTAGATAAGAAGGAATGTAGTTAGTGACACTTAGAACCAATACACAGGTTCCCAGAATCAGAAGATGAAGTAGAAGGCTCTAGTTATTCTTGCGAGGACATAAGGATCAAGAAGGAGTCCACCCACCAAACAAACAAATATAAGTGTTATTGTTTAGTTGTGTACATGTTTATATTCAGTTGATGTATTATGCATGTTTGAGTGCTTGCATTTATGAATAATATACTACTGACTTACATGTAATTAGTCTATGGTGTTTTAAAACATTGCTACTTATCTAGAATGAAACCTATTTGCTGACATATTGTTTCATGTCCTCAATTAAATAATTTCCAAATAAGACTATTTGCAAATAATGTTTCACCAACCTACTAGTTCCCTCGGTTGAGACGGAAACATAAATTTTGTAATAAGGGGCTATGGGACCCAAAAGGACAATAGTTTACCATATTCACATTTAAATGGGTCACATAAATGTTAAATTCTAAGAGAATAATGTGGCATGGGTTCATGAAGACACTTGGAAGCTTGTGAAGCCTTTGGGTGACTAGATTCCCTGCACACTTGGCATGATATTCATCCAAATTAAAACACATGGGTAATGTAAAATTATTGTATGGTAATGTGTGTCAAATATCATATAATGAGCCAATAAATTTGAATTGGTAAAGGAGGTTAACTCCCTTGGAAGAGGAAGAGACTAGAAGACAAGGTGTGCCACTTGGAAGGAGATTCTATGCACTCTATGACAACAAATGATGGAAGATTCTATGACAAGTATGAAAAATTCAGAACTGATTGCTGACATATGAAAAATATGACATTTCAGGGATAAAAATAGCCACCAAGAGATTGAATTTGGGAGTTAGAAGTGTCCATTTGAATTGGGGAAAGAATTGTAGCATGAAGAGGAAGACAAGTGTCATGAGAGTTACTAAACCGCTAAGATGAGTTGGAGGAAGCTCATGGAGGGAAATTAGACCTTAGGAGGCCTCATTAAGTTAATAAAAGGATATCATGAGGAAGGAGAATATATTTTGATCATTTTTTAATTGTCCTTTGGCATTTTGGAGAGCTTTTTCTTGTCCATTGCACGGTGAGTGTTCACTCCCCTTGCTTCTGAACCAATTTCGAGGGAGTTGGATTCCTTTCCAAGTTGGTTGATGGAGAGTCCATTCAGACCTCTCATGGGAGATTAATAAAGGAGTTTTATTTGCAGGTTGAAGGTCCATACATTCAGAATCTCATCTATCTCCCCATTCTCTCATTCATTCTTCTCCATTCCCCCACACTCTCATTTGATGGCGCACTTGTTGGAGTGATTCTTGTGCCTTGCTGAGGATAGTTTATGGACAAGATTTTATTTATGATGTATGGATCTGTAATATAATCTCTATATTCTATGTAAGTCTAAATCTCAAAAATACATGTATGAAAGGCTCTCATTCCCCATGCTCTTGAATAACTAGTTTTCTTGGATTTGGCTTCAATATTGAAGTAGCTTTATATTAGATTTGTATGAGGACATTTATATGAGTTTTATGATGATAGGGAATCAATACATGATGTATGTCTCTGTAATATTATTTCCACATTCTCTGTAAGTCGAAATATCATAGATACACGTATGAAAAGCTTGCATACTCATGCCCTTGTATCACTAGTCTTCATGGATTTGGCTTCAATCTTGAAGTATTTTTAAACCATATTTGTATGAGGGATATTCTATGAGTTGGATGATGTTGGTAAATCCATGTATGATTTATTACTCTGTAACTTAATGTACATGTCCTCCGTGTGTTGAAATCCAAGAAACTCATGTGTGAAAATCTTGCATTCCCATGCCATTGAATCACTAGTTTCCATGACTTTAGCTTTAAGCTTGAGGGAGTCTTGGATCAGATTTGTATGAGGGATGTTCTCTGAGTTTGATGATTTTGTGATATAAATATATGATTTTTACACTGTAATTTCATATCCCTATGCTCTGTGGATCAAAATCAAAGAAATCCATATGTGAAACTCTTCCATTCCCATGCCATTGAATCATTAGTTTCCATGACTTTGGATTCAATCTTGAAGGAGTATTGTATCATATTTGTGGGATGGTTTTCCTTTTAGTTTTATGTTGTTTGAAAAGAAATTTGTTCTATATATTACCACCATGTTTAATATTACTCCCAGAATTATATATTCTACCTTTCCTATGTCAAGTCTAGCTAGTAATGCAAATTCCCCTTAGGCAATTTCTATGAAAGTTACCCTACAAATGTTGCAGATAATAATCCACTTGTAGAACTTAATAAACATTATTAATGGTAGTAATTTATGTCTGATACTGATTCCCATACTCTATTATGAAATTTGGGAGGGTCGTACTTTATTTGGAGAGCTTGTTTGGCCATCACCCTTGGGGGGATTTGAACACAATTTCCTAGTAATTTTGGTTTTTTTGTCATTAGCCCCAAACAAGTTTTCAGAGGTATAAAGTATGATACAAAGTATCCATAAACAAACTTGGTACTTTTTAAGACTCGTCATACCATTTAATTTCAAATTTAGGACAATTTGGTGAAAGTTGGAATCCTCTCGAGTCATGACTAGTTAAGCTCAAATTTTTCCCAATTTGTGCATTTCTCCAAAATTTCCAAAAAGGGACATTACATATTGGGATTAGTGCACAATATCAATAATTTTATGGTATATATGGAAGGAATCTATAAATTTACCATATAGAGGATATGTATGAAGATTTTAGCATTGTCTAAGATAGTTGCATGACTATGTGACATATAGAATTCGTCACTATTAATATGTTTTGGAAATAATGAAATGTTTCTAATCATGCAACTGAATTTGACTTGTAGGAAAGACCGTGTACAATCGCCTACAAGAAAAGAAGGATGAAACTTGTTCTGAAGAATAAGTGATGACGGTTTAGTTAGAAGATTCACTCCAATAAACATACATGAAGATGAACCTGAAGATACCAGGGTCAGAGACACCGTGGTGGAAGAAAGAGCTTCAGAAGAATATAAGAATCATGATATGAACTAAAGAGAGTGATAAATCCATCTTGAGAGATGAATACCATCTTGAGCATGAGAGATAATTCATTATGAAGAAAAGTATGATGAGACTTCCAACGAAAGTAAGAGGCCTCAGATACACTATAGTTATGTGGCACTGTTGAGTGACATCATTGATGTGTCCTTCCAGCTATGAAGAAGTATCCAAGGAGAAATGGAAGAATACTATGATAAAAGAGTACCATTTTATCATGGGGAATGATGTCTATGATGCAGTTTTGATACCTAAAGTGAAGTTTGTAGTGTCTTCCATGTGGATCTAAAAGATCAAGCATGCATGAGATGGCAGCATCGAGGGATACAAAGCAAGGTTCATGGTTTCTATCATAAAGAGGAAGTAGAATATGGAATGACATACTCCATTGACCAGACACACTTCTCCAGTGAAGTAGAAGTGTGTATCAAGAAGAAAACCACATATGCACAAATGGATTTGTATGAACTCAGAAGGAACCCATGGATAAGTACATCCAGTCACATGAGGAGCTTGAAGGTCACCTAGAGTGATGAAGATCTTAACCTTTGCTACAAGGTTGAATATGGAAGCCTATAGAGGATGACAAGCTCACAGATGGGTGCAAGAGGAACATTTCAACAAAGTTCAAGATAGAGGATCTTGGTATCCTGTAACATGATATTGATACATAGAAGATCAATAGCAGAGGATGCTACATGTCACTCTAGTACATAATGTTTCGATATATAGAGTACAAAATCCAGTGGGAGGATGATGCTCCACTTTAGAGGGAGTGAAAACAAAACATCTTTGAGTTCGACATGGTACGGCATAATGGAAAACTTCCTGATGGACTTGGGATTTACCAAGAGTAAAGTGGGTTACAACCTTTACTTTAAGGTTGAATGCGGAAGACTGGTGTATGTCGATGACCTGACAGGAGAGGACAAACTCATTGTAGATGCAAAGAGGAAGTGTGAAGACAGAAATAGAACCTCAAGATGTTGTTTCAGTTTGGGATCAGGTGTGATCTCATGGATTAGTAGAAATAAAACTATTGTTTCCCTTAGTACATCCGAGGTTGAGTATATTGCAGCATGTTCAACGTGTAGCAAAACAATATGGCTTCACAAACTATTGGCAGGAGTGTTTGATGTTGAGATAGATGCAACTGATATTTATTGTGACAACTAGAGTTGCATCAAGCTAACATAGAACTCGATGTTTCATGATAATTCAAAGCATATAGAGATAAAGTATCACTACATCTAGGATATGATGCAGAGAGGAGGCACAAAGCTTCAGTATGTTCCTACACAAGAACAAGTTGTTGATGTGCTAACTAAGGATCTGTCTTGTGTAAAGTTTGAACACTTTCGAGACAATATTGGTGTAGTCTTAAAGGACCTCCCTAGAAATAGGGAACGATGATAATATTATTATTGAGAATGCGATGTTAATCGTATGCCAGTACAGAGAAGGCCAGTCAATTTTATCAGTATGCTTATAGATATTGATGAGGTCCAACATTTATTTGCGAACAAGTGTATCCTATAATTCGTTTGTTGAGGATGGTCCTATGGACAAGAACACTCTCTTGTTGAGAATGGTCCTAGCACTTGTTGGTTGAGAATGGTATTGCAGACGATAGTACTCTCATATGGAGAGTGGTATTGTGTTCATTTGTGGATGACAATATCCTACTTGAGGATGGTCCTGCGGACAAGAACACTCTCTTGTTGAGAGTGGTCCTAGCATGTATCGACTTAGGATGGTCCTGTAAATGATAGTACTCTCATATGGAGAGTGGTCCTGCATTTATTTGCGGATGACAATATCCTACTTGAGGATGGTCTTACGGATAAGAACAATCTCTTGTTGAGAGTGATCCTAGCACTTGTTGGTTGAGGATGGTCCTATGGACAAGAGTACTCTCATATAGAGAGTGGTCTTGCATTCATTTGCAGGCGATATCCTGCATTCATTTGCAGGCGATATCCTGCATTCATTTACGAATGATAGTATCCTACTTGAGGATGGTCTTGCAGATAAGAACACTCTCTTGTTGATAGTGGTCCTAGCACTTGCCGACTAAGGATGGTCATGCAAATGATAGTACTCTCTTATGGAGAGTGGTCCTGCATTGATTCACGAACAAGATCCTGCATTCATTTGTAGACGACGATATCCTACTTGAGTATGGTCCCATGGACAAGAACACTCTCTTGTTGAGAGTGGTCCTAGCACTTGTCGGTTGAGGATGGTACTACGGATGATAGTAATCTCATATGAAAGTGGTCTTGCATTTACTTGTAGATGATTTCCTGAATTCAATTGCAGATGATGATGCTCCAACATTTACTTATATTATGGGTGATTTAGCTCAGTATTTTTATACTGATGATAGTGCAGGTAATGCTCGAGATGATGCCAGAGATGACGATGCTCGAGATGATGCCAAAGATGATGAGGCTCAAGAAGATTCCATAGATGATGATGCCATAGATGATGCCATAGATGATTCCAAAGATGATGATGCTCAAGATAATGCCAAAGATGATGATACTCGATAAGATGCCAGAGATGATGATGATCGAGATGATGTTAAAGAAGATGATGCACGAGATGATACCAGAGCTATCCATGATGATGATGTTCCATAGTTGATGATCATGTTGATGTAATTGTGAAAACTTCTTATGACATATAGACTCAGCAGTGAGTTGTACATATGTATTGTTGTAGAATACCTTCCTTGTTAAGAGGGAGTGTTAAAAAAATGTAACCATGGAAGATATTCTATTTTGTATTATTATTATTACCACCCCTTCCGAATATGTTGTTCCTCCGAGTAGGGATGTCATTGATGTATTTTTTCATGTAAAGTTTTGAGGTAAAACCTCCACTATAAGTCAGGTCAGTAGTACCCACAAAAGTCTTATTGAAATGTGTTTTGAGTCTTCCAAGGAAATTTGGCCCTGGTAGGAAGGAGAAGTCGGCCCTATTGGTTTATGAGGCCTCTCAGATAATTATTATAAATAGGAGAGGCACCTCCCTCATTTGGACAAGCAAAGAAATAAAGCAGTTTCTCTAGAGAGAGTAGGAGCAGTCCCTCTGGGAGAGAGGAAGAAATCCATTATTATTCTTAGAGTCTTATAATTCTTATTCTTTGGGTCTTACAGTGTACTTGGTTGAATTCTATATCAAGGAATTTTTGTTGGGTTTTATCCCCCATGAGGGTTTTCCAAGATAAATCTGTGTTTTTTTTTTGTGTGGTTGTGCTTGTCTTTCTTTCAGTGACCCTTTTGTATAACCATTGAAATCTTAACATTGCTTCAATTCATGAGTAGTATCCACTAGATACCATCTAATCATTGCTAAAGCTAATAATATAAATCATGTATTATCTATAATCACTTAGAATTTAACCCATTCAGGAAGCTTAGATACTAAAACCCAATTGTAACTAAACCTCTACCCAAAGAAATATTTACAATTTGTAAAACCAAATTTTTAGTATTAAAAATTGTGTAGACAAAACTTGGGTGTATATAATGATTTGCTAGTTGTTGAAAAGGAGGACAATTTCCACTCTTATCAAACATCTATGAGTTTTGGGCTATTGACCTATTTCCATATGTTTGAGGAAACAAATTCTTAACAAATCATACCTTGCAATGAAAACATGATTTTAATTCAGAAAGAAGCAGTATCCTAGCTACCTTCTCATCCTTAAAAAAGGGAATAGAAATAATGTAATATTTGAAATCACTTAACATTTAACCCACGCATAAAGCTTGGATACTAAAACCGAATTGTAAATTAACGTCTATCCAAAAGAAATCTTCACAATCTATAATTACATTAAAATTTTAGTACTAAAAACAAAACATTAAGTGCACTTTTTGAATTCTTTTTACCCATGAATCATTTAACCACTTGGATAACTGTTTTGCTCACAGGTCTAAAGGTAAGAGAGAGGTAGGAAAGTTTCAATGGTAAATTGAACAACTGGACTCATGTGGTGGAATAAGTTACCCACCACTAGGGCGGGCTTTATGGGTTGTTTGGCTTAAGAGGGTCCAGAGTTGTTATCTTTCCTGACTGTCCCACCTTCTCTCATACCAGGGAATACACTTGCCAAACTACATACAATTTCCACCATTGTTTCAGTGTATTGTCCACACCATAAATTCTTCAATATCAATTATAATTAAAGACAAGCTTGGTAGAGGAGACCAGGAAAAAAAGGTCTCAACCGCAACTCTAGAGTGTTCAAAGGCTTGAATCACCGTTTAGTGCATCAGTTAAAGTTATTTATGACACTTCGTTTGGAGGTTTTCTACATTGCATTGGATTAATTTATCTAGGTGAGTGACGACCAACCCTGTGATTTTGTTGTCCAATTTTTTATTTCTTCTTGTAGTCATTTTCTCATCGAGGGTTTGTTGGTAGGTAGTGTGAGTGCAACAGAAGAAGAATGGGGGAAGCAGATGCAGGTGAGCCTTCAAAGTTATATAAAGAGAGTGGAGAAGTAGAAGAAGGGGAAATTGTGGATCCATTGGAGGAAATTAAAAGGCATTTAGAGCTTGCAAATACACATCCACTTGAGGAATACTTTTTCTGGACTACATATAATCACTGCCATTGTTTCAGTGTTTTGTTTTCACCTTAAATTGTTCAATATCAATTGTAATTGAAGACAAGCTTGATAGAGGAGATCAAGAAATTAAGTATTGACCTCAACTCTAGAGCGTTCAAAGGCTCGAATCACTGTTTAGTGCATTATTTGAAATTATTTATGGCACTTTGTTTCGAGGTTTTGTGCATTGCATTGGGTTTATTTATTTGGGTGAGTGACGACCATCCCTATGATTTCATTGTCTAGTTATGTATTTCTTCTTGTTGTGATTTTCTCATTGAGGGTTTTTTGGCAAGCACTGCAATTGCAGTAGAAGAAGAATGGGGGAAGCAAAGACAGGTGATCCTTCAAAGTTATATCAAGAGAGAGGAGAAGCAGAAGAAGGGGAAATTGTGGAATCAATGAAGGCGACTAGCGGGCCTTTAGATCCTGCAAATACACACTCACTCAAGCATTCATGTAATTTTTGGTTTGATAATCCAAATGGTGAATATAAGAAAAGAACTTGGGGTATTTCATTGCATGATGTTTACACCTTCAATATAGTATAGGAATTCTAGTGGTATGTTTTAAACTGATCATTTTTTTATGGCTACACCACTGAATTTATTCTTTTTCCATGTTTGGGTTTGTCTTAGGATCCTATATTGATCATTCCATGTGCATTAATATTATAACTTCTTGGTGGATTTCTCAGGGAAAACCAACTACATCTTCTCAAACATGTCCTATGTAGTCGAAATATTCATGGGAAACCAAAATTTCTATACTAGGATGCTCTTCTGTAGCATTCTCTCATATCCAGAACAATATATCACAACTACACTTGAATATGTATCTGTTTGTCACATACGAATTATTTGAGTCTATAGTCCCCTCCATTTAACCAGTTTAAGTTGTCGTATGTATTTAAGCAAATTCTTGATGAACCTCTCTCATCAATTTGATCAATCAATTATGGACTTAGTCAAACTCTCAACCCTTTCATTATCAACACTATACAATTTAACCATAAAAAATAGACCATCTAACCAATTGTTTTCACAAAAATAAGAAATCAAATAGTTATTTAAGCACACACCAAATGGAAATTCATGAGTCAAAACAACAACCAATGACTGCCTCAGAAGACTAAGGTTGTTGTGAACTTGTATTGCAAAACATACTGGGAAATGTTGTTTCCAATCAATAGAAAAGTGTCATATTTGTGGTATTAAATTATGCATAATAAACATAGTTCAGTGCACACTGACTATAGCCTCTCCTTCTAGATCCCTAGTATACTAAACCATATAGACATGGTCCCCATGGTCACCAATATTTTTGTCCTTAAGAGATAGGACAAAGCACACTAAAAGATAGTTGTTTGAGTGGTAACAACACCAATTTGTCGGCATATCCCCGAGTATGTCGTTAATGTGCGCTTCTAAATTACATAAATAATGTAGCTCCAAAAATACACATGGTATGAATAGTGATACACGATAATAGTTAAAAATGATCCATTTTGAACACACTGCTCAACAGAGAATCCACTATTTTTCCCCTTTATATGGAAAATGAATTAAGGAATACCATTGCATAGACCTACAATGATTGCACATGCCATATCTAGGACTTACTATATACAAGTACAAGATTATTTCTTGTAAACTACATCCCAAATCCGATTAGACTATCATTGTTAGGAAAATTATTCTCCCCATGAGAATTTTTTGGTCCTTGAGAATTGGTATGTTCGTCTCAAGTCCTTTCAAGGTAAGAATGAATCCTTCCAACCTTGGAAAAGAAAAGGCATGTAAGGAAGGTAGCTTAGAACTAGAAAATTTCTTCAAATTTATTTGAGATATAGGATCAGTGATAAATCATGGACATGTATTATTATGCCCTTTTCAATGACCTTGTTGACACACCTTGTTGTATTTTTACAAATGAGAGGAAACTTAATTTTCCATTACTATGCCTTATCCAATCATGAAGCACCATGTATACTGGGACAACTGGACCTATCCCAAGTTCCTGAGAAAATAAAACCATCATTTAACCATTAACACATTAAAAAATATCACACTAAATGAAGTTTAAAACAAAATAAGAACTGTCAAGGTTAGTTCTTCAAGGACAATTTCCCAATTCCCTTTTTGTTCAAGCAATCCATATGCACAACAAGCATACTACTCCCACCGGTCCAATACTTCAAGCTGGTGAAAATTTATAGCAGAAACACATAATTCTTCCAAATCACTTTCCATCGATTGCAGAGAACTCATCTACTTATAGGAAAGGCAAGCAGGAAAAAGCATATTAGGCCTTTGCATAGTCACTATCTCACATTAATATGAACTATAATATTTTTTCTAAAAAAATAATCATTTGGAGGTGATGTACAATCAAGGGAGGATAACTTATATGTCTCTAATAAATAGAGATATCATAATTATCATGTAATTTCCCTACTTGGATCATTTTGGAGAAAAGTGCAATTTGGGCAATTTTTGAGATTTACTAGTGAAGACAGTAGGGGCTTCCAACTGACTCCAAATGGTATCGAATTTGAAATTCAAGGATATTATGAATCTTATAACATAACAACATGACCTATTAACACTTTGTATCCGACTTTAAGATTTTTCAACTTGGTTTGGGGATAAGGAGAGAAAGTGCAAATTTCCTAGGAAATTGAGGTCAAATCCTGTTGTAATCTCACAGATCACATAGGGTTACCAATAATACACATAGAAATATATAAATATAACAGTTACAAGAGACCAAAATATAGATAAGGAAGTAACAGATTATATTATAACATGAGGGTCCATACATACACAAAACTAAACCAAGTTCACATCTAGCTCAATAGCCTAATATATATGATTACAAATAGTTACAAATAACTACATGTAGGTTCGGCCAACCGAAATGACCTCATGTGGCTGAACTAATCTCTAATTGGTCGGTGATTCGACTAGTCGGCTCACCGACTAGCTCCTCCAACATCTCCCCTAGGAACAAAATCTTTCTTCGTCCCGAAGAAACAGGGGAAGTACCCACTAGTGCACTTTCTGAGGTAGTTCTACTACTGTTTGTCTTCATGGACTGTATAGTCGGATGGTTGGTCGTTTCTGCACACATATTTCCATAATTTCTTCCGCTGTAACGGCTAGTTGATGTTGAAATTATGTCCAACTCTGTAATACTTTCTGGATATCGATAGTCAATGTTGTGATGCTTAACCTAGTCGACATTTTCTCTTGGATGGATAGATATGCGATGCTTTCCATGTTTGGTCCCATGAATTGAACTTTTTATTCTGCTGCATCCATTAGTCTCTTCATCTGCGGGAAAATTGTATCCAGTTTGTCGAGGCTCGGTAGTGCTTGTTGTACCCACTGGTGTGCTTGTTTTTCTAGTTTTTGCAGTTTGGCTGTTTCCAATACAATTTGTTCTTGTATTGTACTTCTCATTGTTTCTTAGGTGCCTCGCCTCTTTTCCAACACTTGAATTTGCTCGCAAGTTTGGCGAGTCTGCTGAAATACTTATCCGTAATAGGTAGGCCAATCATGGAGTACTTCTTCTGTGATGATAGACTCTTCCAAGTGGTCCTGCAACACCTTTTGAGCTTCTGACAATGTTGTATACTGCTGCCTTAATAGTATAGATGTTTCCTCTTTTTTATCTTCCTTTGTATTTTGTAGGTGTGATTGTAGAGTCGACACCACACTCTCAAATAGATGATATGCTTTTTCCAGTGGTTTGTCGGTGTTGGCCTCTATTGGTCCCAGTATTATTGTTTGGATTAAATTCCTGCATTTTTCTAGAAACTCAATTTGTTCATTCTTATTGTCGTCTAGAATGGCTTCTTGTTGCTGCCTCTATGGCCAAAGTTTCTAAGAGCTGACCCAACTCTCCATCTCTTAGTTTCATTGCGTCGACTGTAGTAGTTGATCCAAGTTGGCTAAGGTGGATCACTGTCGGCGTCTATTATTTGTGATGTTCCTTTTTCTTTTTGTCTTTTCTTTTTCTTTTATGTCGATGATGTTCTATTTGTTGATCTACGTGTGGTGCTGTAAATGGTTGATTGTCCCGTAGCTGGTTTTTCAGCTGCTGGTCTTCATTGGTCGGTGGAATTTCTGGTTGAGCTTCTTGGATGGAACTTGCAGCTCGGTGTGTATCTGGTGGGGTTGAAGTAGGTGGTTCAGGATTTGGCAAAGGTTCTCGATTGGTATGTGGTGATGGCGATGGTGAGTGGTCTGGTGTAATTGATGTAGTCGAGATGTTTTCAGTCGATAGTGGATTTTCAACTTCTGGTGGTGAATTGGCTGGGTCATCAGAGAATAGGTTGTCGATCACCTGGTTGATTGCTAAAATATCTTCTTGGTTATCTTCTTCCATGTCTCTGTAATGAACAAAAATATATATAATAAATAATCATTAAATAACTATTATATAATTAATAATAACTATTAAATATCAATATTAATTATTAATATTAATACATATTGATATTAATAATTAATAAATAGTTATTAGTAAACAATTCTAAAATGACGCATCTTTTCATGGATAGTATCCAAAGTGCCTTTACGATTAATATATATATGTGGCACTCACTTTGTAATCTATCATCATATCTATTCTATCATCAAGTTCTATATTATTATGGCTTATTTAATATTCCAAGTCTTTTGGTAATATTATTTGTGTAAGCGAATAATTATTCGCTTCAAGTGGTATCAAAGCCTCGATTGGTTGATCTAGGCCTTTGGCCTTAATTCTTAGACCTTGTATGATTTTTGGCTTTTAGCCTTATTTTAGGGTTTCCCTAAAATATTGGACATTGTCCAAAAGAAAAAGAAAAACGTAAAAAAAAGAAAAAAGAAAAGGAAAGAAAAAAAAAGTTAAAAAAAAGAAAAGATAAAAGGAAAAGGAAAAAAAAGAGAGAGGGTAAAAGTGAAACCACACCTGGTTTCTTAAAGTGGGTTTGAGTTTGAATATAAAAGTGCATAATAATTACTAGTAAAGAGCAAGTGAGATTTGAACTTAAGTGGGGAATGTAACACTCATTCCTCCCAACCACCCAATCTACTCACATTTTACAAAACTTAAGGGAAAAAAAAGATAAAAAAAGGTGCATAATAATTGCTACTAAAAAGCAAGTGAGATTTGAACTTAGGTGGGGAAGGTAACACTCATTCCTCCCAACCACCCAATCTACTGAAATTTTTACAAACTATTGGAAAACAAGAAGGAGATATTGATTAAATTTCAAAGAAAACTCAAGAATATGGATTTTAATATTGAAAAGAAGCAAAATTTTCCTATCACCTTACAAAAAAATGTTGCAATATTATTTAGAATTAAAGGGACACTTGCCAGGAAGGATATCACCATTTCTATTGCACATGCTGAAAGAAATAATTATATTAGTACTAAATTCGCTAACCATTTAGTGATTCCTGAGTCAACTATAAGGGAAGAGCTAGACTTTTTGGACAAAAAACGAACTGAAATAAGTGGCTTACAACTGAGTGTTGGAGATTATATGGTCACATCAAAATTCATTGTTAGTTCCTTGTGGAGCTTTTATAGTGAAATAATTTTGGGTTTACCCTGGATAAAAACATTGGGGACTTTCATCTTAAATGCCGAAAAGAAGTTTCTGACATTTTCCTATAAGCGAAAGAGAATCACATTTCAAGATATTACAATGAAGTAAAAAATAGAACCTCCAACATCTAAAGAATTCCAGGATATATCAGAGATGATTTAATAGGGTAATCAAAAGTCAAAACAAAATAAGCAGAAAGAAGTTGAAAAAATTGTTGCTAGTAAGGATGAAGAAATTACTCGTTTGAAGAATCATAGTCAAGACTTGATCACACAGATTAAGAAATTAAAAAGGGAAAGCAAATCACAAGAGGAAATCCAAGAGGAATTCTACCAAAAGGAAGTGGATATCCAAAATGATTTCAATAAGAAACAATTACAAAAAAATGAAGAAAATTCTTGCTTAAAAATTTTGAACCAAGGGTTGAATAAACAAATAAAAAAAATTAAAAAAAGAGAAGTTAAAAAAATCCTTAGATTTATTATCATTTAGTAAATCACAAGAATCACAAACAATTAAAGTTTCTACATGGGTTCCACAAACGTCTCGAATACCTTATTGTCACCCAAATCACAGAAGTCGATACAACCAACATCAAATTAAAGCAGAAACGATGATTAACGCAATAGAGAAGTCATTAAAGGCTGAAGTTCAAACATCAGAAAAGGGAAGCAATGCAAATCTCATCAAAGTTCAAAACAACAATCTTATTGTCACATCGCTACAAGCATCAACAGAAAATGGTTCCAAAAAACAATTACAAAAATAGTTAGAAGCACCAAAATTTGAAGTTCTAGTAAACACTTCACAGGCAATTCGAATTCCTTATCGCGATCCGAATCACAAGAGTCATTGTGATAGATGAAAAAATCAAAAGGAAAATTACCAGTATTATTCCTACAAAGAACAAAGACAAAATCGACAACTCTCAACAATCGATCCGCAAATAATTCCGTTAAGGGTATATCTCGGATGGATGAATTCACAACCGACGCAACATTTCCACACAATGTTTAAAAGAAAGTATCGTCTTATTTCGTCAAATTTTGCAACTGCCTACACACAATGTCATGAGAAAGCGTTACGAGCTAGAACAAGGGATAAAGTCTTCCATAATTGTGCTTTGAGGACAAAGCAATTCTAAGGGAGAGGCAATGTAATGAACACAAATATATATAATAAATAATCACTAAATAACTATTATATAATTAATAATAACTATTAAATATCAATATTAATTATTAAGATTAATACATATTGATATTAATAATTAATAAATAGTTATTAGTAAACAATTCTAAAATGACGCATCCTTTCATGGATAGTATCCAAAGTGCCTTTACGATTAATATATATATGTGGCACTCACTTTGTAATCTATCATCATATCTATTCTATCATCAATTTATATATTATTATGGATTATTTAATATTCCAAGTCTTTTGGTAATATTATTTGTGTAAGCGAATAATTATTCGCTTCAGTCTCTTGCTGGTTCATTGGTTAGTAAAGGATGGGAGATATCTGAAGGGATAAAGGATGAGGTACGGTTTGCAGAACTTTAGGAGGTCTTGTCGGGGTTCCTTACGAATGTCGATCTGATGCTTCCTACAATTGCTACAAATCCCCCCAGGGGTGGAGGTTGAATTGGCTCTCCAACTCAAGTAATACCCTCCCAAATTTTAGAAAAGAGTATGGGGATGAATATAAAAAATCAATTTCTATCATTAATCATGGTTATTAGCTCTACAAATTGATTATGATGTGCAACATTCGTATGATAACTTTCATGGAAATTGCTTAAGGGGAAATTGCATTACTAGCTCAAATTTGACACATGAAAAGTAGAATAGATAGTTAAGAGAGTAACATGAAATATAGAGGTCATATAAAAAATACAAATTTATTTCCCAAAAGCATAAAACTCAGACAAAATCCCTCATACAAATCAGATATAAAACTCTTTCAAGGTGGAAGCAAATTCATGAAAACTAGTAATTTAATGTCATGAGAATGCAAGCTTTTCACATATGAATTTCTTGGATTTCAAGTAACAGAGGATATGATCATAAAAGTATAGATTCATACATGATATACCCCATCTTATTCATCAAATGGAATTATCAAAGATAAATCACCACTCCAACAAGTGCGCCATCAACATGAGAGTATGGGGGAATGGAGAAGAAGGAATGAGAGAATAGAGAGATGGATGAGAACTCAAGTTGTATATACCTTCAAAATGCAACTAAAAACCATAAATAATATCAATTTATTTGTATGAATGGCCTCTCCATCAACCAACTTGGAAAGGAATCCAACTCCCTCGAAATTGGTTCAAGCAGGGAGAGGAAACAAGCACCGTGTAATGGACAAACAAAAGATATCCAAAATGACAAAGGTCAATTAACAAATGATAAAAAATATTTTCTCCTTCCTCAATACATACTTTTATTAACTTCATGAGGCCTCTTAACCCTAGTTTCCCTCTGTAGGATTCCTCCAACTTAACTTAGTGGTTTAGCAACTCCTATGACACTTGTCTTCTTCTTCATGCTCCAACACTTTCCCCAATTCGAATGGATGCCTCTAACTCCCAAGTGTACCCTCATGGTGGATATTTTTAGACCTATCATGTCATATTTGGAATAGGTCTACAATCAAGTCTGAATTTGTCATATTTGGAATAGGTCTACAATCAAGTCTGAATTTGTCATATTTGTCATAGAATCTTTCATCATTTATTGTCATAGAGTACATGGAATCTCCTTCCAAGTGGCACACATTGTCTTCTTAGCCTCTTTCTTTTCAATTGGAGTTAATATCCTCTCCTAATTCGAATTTATTGGCTAATTATAGGCTATGTGACACCACATTATCCTCCAAGAACATTACATTTCCCTTGGGTACAAATTTGGATGAAGGTCATGCCAAGTGTTTGGGGAGTCTAGTCACCCAAAGACTCCACAAGCTTCCAATTGTATTCATGAACCAACGCCACCTTATTTTGTTAACATTTATTATTATATGACCCATTTTAATGTGATATGGTAAACTAAGGTCCTTTTGGGTCCTATATCTCCCTTATTACAAAATTTGTGTCTCAAACTCAACCTAGGGAACTAGTAGGTTGGTGAAACATTATTTGAAAGTAGACTTATTTGGATGGGGTCATGACAGTCCTACCCACCCAATATTGCTTGCCCTCAATCTATTCCAAGTTTGGATGCTGCAAAATTTGTTCATCTTCCCAAGTGGATTCCTCCCTAGGAAAACCCTTCCATTGTACCAAGTATTCCTTTATAGTTATGGTCCTTAACTTCCTTTTGTCTTCACTATTATTTATAGAATGAGATTGAGTTTTCCTTCATCATCCAAGGGAGGTAATGTTTTTGAAACTGAAATATGTTTCCCTATCACATTTTTAAGGCATGGAATACATTATGGATTTTACTTCCTTTTGGAAGTTCCAATTCATAGGCCACTTCTCCAACTTTTCAAACCACTTTGTAGGGACCATAAAATCTTGGTTTGATATTTTATGAACCTTTCCTTTTAAGGAGGTTTTTTTGTAGGGATTCAACCTCAAATAAATAAATTCATTCGCTTGGAAATGTCTCTCCACTCTATGTTGATCTGCATATTGTTTTTGTTGGCTTTGGGAAACCTGCAAGTTATCTTTCAAAACCTTCAAAATATCTTGAATTTCTTCAATCAATCCTTAGATTTTGGAGCTATACTATCACCAAATATGTGGTCAATAAAAGTGGATGCATCATAACCATAAAGTGCTTTTAAATGAGACATGCCAATGGACATATGAAAAGTAGTATTATAGAAAAACTCACCCAAATGTAACCATTTGATCCACGCTTTTTTATGCCCACTAACATAGTTTCTTAAGTAGCCTTCAAACCATTGATTCACCCTCTTTGTTTTTCCATTAGCTTGTGGATGATATCTTGTGATAGGAGTCAAGTTTGTTCCCACTATTTTGAATAGTTCTTGCCAAAATGAACTAAAAAACATGCTACCTCTATCACTAACAATGCCCTTAGGAAGCCCGTGCAATGTGAAAAATTATCTAAATAATAGCTCAACCACTTGTGAAGAAGTAAAGGATGTATTGATAACAAAGAAATGAGTAAACCACTACAAATATTCAATCCTTATGAAGCACTTTGGGTAAACCAGTGATGAAATCCATGGAAGTGCTTTCCCATTTTTGTTCTGGTATAGGAAAGGTATGCAAGAGACCAGATGGATGATTGTGCTCTAGTTTGTTTTGCTAACATGTTGGGCATTCATTCACATATTCCAGAACGTCACTCTTCAACCCCTTCTAAGAGAATCTTTCTCTTAACATTCTACATGTTTTGAAGAACCTAGGGTGGCATGCTAAAGGAGAATCATGAGCACTCTTCAAATTTTTTTGCTTCAAGCTCAAAACAGGGACCAAATAGATTATGTATTTGCAGTAGATGATTCCATCCAACACCTTATACCTATCATCAGAGTTAGTACCATTAAAAAGTTCACAAGCAAACTTTTCCTTGACATATTCTACTTCTAATATGGCTTTCCAATATTTTGCAACATCCATTAGAGAGATAGAGGGTCTTCTAGATAAGGCATATGTTACCACATTACTCTTTCCTTTTACATATTCAATATTAAAATCAAATGCTTGAACCTTAATCACCCACTTTTGTTTCCTTTCATTTAGATCCTTTTGAGTGAGGAAGTATCTTAAGCTATTATGGTCAGTTTTGACCACAAACTTGTTCCCCACCAAGTATTGTCTGAACTTGATCAAAGCATGCATGATGAAGAGCATTTCTCTGTAATAAATAGAGTAAATATTCTCATGTGGCTGTAGTTTCCTACTCTTGAAATCTATTGGGTGTTTTCCTTGCTTTAGGACTTCTCCAATGCCCTCCCGTGATGCATCACACTCTGTAACAAATATAAATGTTATAAATATTAACATTTATTACTAAGTAGGCTAATTAGGGTAACTAATTAATTACTCAAGAGATGACTTGAAAAGTCACCCCCCTTACCACTTAGGGTATAAAATACCCGACACTAATTCTTGTAAAACATCTCGTATCTATCCAATTATCAATATATATTTGTCTTGTTGATGGCTTATCGAATATTCGCTTCATTTGGTATCACAACTAGTATTTTTAATCATAATCCTAGGGAGTACCTAAATTTATGGTCTTTGACCAAGTAAAAAAAGAAAAGAAAGTCAAAAGAAAAAATAAAAAGGAAGAAGTAAAAAAAAAGAGAGAAGAAGAAGGAATATTGCCATAAAAAAGAAGGTAAAAAAAAAGTAAAAATAAAAGAGTAAAACCACAAGTGGTTTCTCCACCCACAGTTTTGTTTTAATAAGTGGCTTTTCAATTCTAGGGTTTAAACCCTAATTCCCACGCCATTCACAAAAAATATATATCAATAATACTACTAGTAATAATAAAATTTATTATTGTTATATATTTTTTCAAAAGAACCTTTAGATCCAATTCACAAAAAAATATATATACTATATTATTATTTTTAAATAATAATTGGTAATATATTATATTTGTTATTATTATTAAAATTTTAATAATAATAATAATAATTACATAATTATTATTATTTAATAATTGTGTTATTTACAATTATTACTTTATACAAAAAGGAAAAAGAATCAAAGAAGATATTAAAAGAGCAGAAATCAAGTCTTGGAAGATATTAAAAAAATTATGGATCCAGGTCACTCACAATTGCAATCACAGTTACGAGCAGTTTCGGCCTAGCTAAAAACGTGTGTTCAGAATAGTATTCTACAACTCTAGTTCGACAATCAGAAACAAAGTAATGATTTTTAAAAAGAACAGATTACTACCTCAGAATTACGAATTTGATCATTAGAAGATAGTAGAGGAAAACCCACAAAAAATTTATCAGATGAGGATAAGAAAATATCACATCTAGAAGGTATCATTCAAAAACTTGAAGACCGGATAAAAAAAGCTAAACAAAGTCGAAGAATGTCCATATGGAAACAGATTTGACTTAAAAGAGGAAATTAGTCGTCTAAACAAAGTTGTCATGGACAAGGAAGACAAATTGGCACAACTACATGAAAATTTACAAAATCAGGAAACAAAGTTATGCCATCGTCAACAACAAAAAGAAAAACTCTAGCAACAATATGACAATGATAAGAAGACACATAAGTTGGAACTAACAAAAGTCAACAATGTGTTATCAAGCAATACCGAAGAGATTTCTTGAATATGAAATCATTACAACACACTGATTACCAAGATCAAAAAATTGAAAAATAGTAGCAAGAAGGAACACTCCGGTGAAGAACTCAAAATAAGAATACTGGAAAAGAAAGAAGAAAACCAGTGTCTAAATAATCGTAATAAGGAACTAGAGAATCCAATCAAGAAATTAGAAATTGAAAAAAAGTCACAAGATGAAAGAATCGAAAAGATTTAGAATCATAACAATCTACTGGAGAACCAAGAAGCACAAATCCAGGAAAATGCATCCAAAAATCAAATCAAGGAAGTGAAGACAGTCCTCGCCGTAGTCCAAAAGAAAGAAAAACAAACAACACATACAACTTATAGACATCCTAATTATAATCATCATTTTTACCAATGACATGATCAAAACAAGCACTCACAGAAGAATTATGTTGACAGGTGAAAAGAACAACATGCTAAGAAACAATTGAAACGACCCGTTCCACAAAATGATCTTAGAGCTCCGATAAAAGTAGATTTGGGATGGACCATAGCAGATGCGATGCAACAATTCTCCTTGGGAATCCGTAACTCATATCGTCTCATTTCATCAAGTGTCACAATTACAAAAAGGAAAGGATCCTGAGACGACAACTCAAGGGAATTCAGACATTGTTGTTGATACAAGATTTGAGGACAAAGCTTCCCTTAAGGGGAAGGCAATGTAACAAGTATAAATGTTATAAATATTAACATTTAATACTGTTGGAATATAATCCGTCGGGATTATACGTTAATGTAAATATTAGGAATATGAAGAGACTCTCGGATGTGTGATGCCAAGAGTCATCATAGATGTATAAATAAAGGCATTCTATGGAGAAATAATATGAATTCAGGAGTTATTTCACCTGACAGTGGTATCAGAGCGATTCATAACTCCTGCATGTACAGTCTACATTCTTCTGCTATCTGCACCCTGGGATTTCCTCAGTCTGCAGATTGCATGCATTGGTGCATGCGCTGGCTTCTCTAACGTTTATGAGAGAAGCGACTTCTTTGTTTGAATAATCTCTTGTATTGAGAACTCGTAGTGCTGTATTTTGAGAATTGAAGACTGTTGTGAAGTATTCCTTGAGAGCTTCAACTTGCGGCTACAAATTGTGGAGACAGTTTGCTTGCCAGACCTCCGCTCTCCCCTTTGTCAATTTGTTTCAAGATGCTTGCAATTTGTTAGAATGCCTCTCCGTTTTCTCCTACATCCCATGTGCCGTAAGTCAATGTGTTATTAAGCGATGAGTCTAATTTGAGGTATGACAAATACTTTGATTCCACATTTTGATAAATGTTGTGTTATTTACTCCCTCAATCTGCTGCACATTTTTTATTGTTCTTTGCTAGAAAATTGAAGTATTGCTCAGAAGACTGCTATACCTAACCCTAATATGTAACCACGCTCTCTCTTCTTACTGTTCCATGTTTACCCATCATGTCTCCACTCAGCCGTTGTATGTATTGAGACTCCATATACCTTCAATCCATCGCGAGGAGTACGCGTGTATCACAATAGTGAATATTTGAAGTCATAATAATATTGTGCGCTACAAATTTTGAGTTTGAGCTACCTTCCATAGGTAAACTCCGTCCTCAATGAGAATCAGGACATCGATCTCACTGTGTATAGCTCTAGATATTCACGTCATCATACAACTGCATGAAGTGGGACTGTGTTGACGAGTCTGTGTCTGCTGGAAACTTGAATTCTGCTAGAAACTTGAATTGAGTATTTGTAAGAATTTGCAAATGTTGATGAGTGAACATGGTGGAGACTCATGCTCTCATACATTTGTGTGGAGACCGTGAAGACTGCGTTGACAAGAAGGCTGCATTCTAATCCTGTGTTTCTTTGAGAGCCGTGCCTCTCCCTCACCAACACCTATGTGAGGACTGTACATCTGCGTAACCAGTTAACAAACAATGGTATTTCCTTTGGTGTATTGCTGAGCTTCTAGTGCTAAAAATTTGCTTATGAACTTATTGACAGCTATCATCTTCCATGAACCCTACTATTTGGTTGGTTTAAAGTTGAGGCTCTTTATTTCTTGAGTTGTGCGAACTGAATGATTGTATATGCTGCCAAGATAATGAATATAGAACTGATATTGCATTTGATAACTGAGATTTATTTTGAGAGCTGCGAATTCCATGTGTGAGTGATCTCTCTTGGTTGAATTCCAGAGTTATTCATATGATAGTGCATGGTATTCATATACTTCAAGAAATACACTTAATAGTAGAGACATTGACATTGTTGTAAATCTTGAGGAAGGTGGCAGAGACTTAGACCTGCACCTTTACTCTTTCTTCTTTTTCTCCTATTGTTTTAGTTGCAAGATTCAATCACAGAAGATGCATTCTGGAGAATCACTTTGCTTTGCTCAAAAAGCAAAGAACCACACCAAAGACCAATCCAAAGATCATCCCAAAGGAGAAAGCAGCAAGAGAGGCAGAGGAAGAATAAACTTCAGAGGTAGAGGAGGCAGAAACAACTCCAACAAAAGATCAGATTTGAAGTGCACGCGTTGTGGAAAGATTGGACACACAGCAGATCAGTGTTGGGCTTCGTGGGACTCCATCAAAGATAGACATAACTAGAAGAAAGATGACAATAAGAACCAATATGCTAGCAAATATTCAGATTCTGCTCATTGTATTGTTGCACATTGTAATCTTGGTATTAATGAAATGACTTCACTTTCATCTTACACAGATTGTTTGCTACTTGATACTGGTGTAACATCACACATGACCTTTAGAAAAGACTGTTTTGAAGAACTTAATGAAACAATAAATGGCATAGTTTACTTTGCAGATAAGTCAAGTCTTAAACCAAAGGGAATGGGCACCATTCAGCTAAAGATGCCTGGATTCCCTGATTTCTTGTTAAAGAATGTTCTTTATCTTCCAGAGTTGCAGAGAAGCCTGCTGTCCTTGGTGCAGATTCGACAGCAAGGCCATTCCATCCACATGTTTGATGGAATTGTAGAAATAAGAAAGTCCTCTGACAACCAAGTCATCATGACTGGATACGAAGATGGGAAGCTGCTGAAGCTAAAGGGTTCATCTGCAATGGTTTAGAACTATGCCTACCTCTCTCAGCATGGAGAAGGTTATTTGTCATCAAGTTTATTTTGGCATGCAAGATTTGGTCATCTGAATTATAACAGTCTTCGTTTGTTGAGAAAGAATGGTGTATTTGGTTTGCCCACCATTCCCAAAGAGAAGAGCAAATGTGATGCATGTATATTAGGGAAACACAGTAAGCTGCCATTCCATGAATCTAATTTCAGAGCAAGTAGGAAATTAGAATTAGTGCATTCTGATTTATGTGGCCCAATGCCAACTCCTTCTGCCAATGGGAATAAGTATTTTATGACCTTTGTTGATGACTACTCAAGAATGTGCTGGATTTACTCATTAAAGACAAAATTAGAAGCATTTCAAACATTCAAGGACTTTCATGCATTGATAGAAAAACAAGCACAATCTAAAATTGGTACACTTTGTACTGACAATGGGAAAGAATACACTTCAAATGCTTTTGAATATTATCTTCGCCAACATGGAATTGCACATCAAACTACAGTTCCCTACAATCCTCAACAAAACGATGTAGTAGAAAGAATGAACAGAACCATAATGAATATGGTACACTCAATGATGTTTTTTAAGAATGTAAAACTAATGTTTTGGGGTGATGCAGTGAAATGTGCAGCCTATTTGAGAAACAAAAGTCCCTCAAATGCTCTTGATAACAAGACTCCACATGAAATGTGGTTTGGCCATCTCCCTTTAGTCAGGTATCTCAGAGTTTTTGGTTCCACCTGTTATGCCTTGATTCCAAAGGAGCAAAGAAACAAGCTTGGTGCTCGAAGAAGAAAATGCATTTTCCTGGGGTACAAAGAAAACTCCAAGGCATACTGTCTGTATGATGAGGTAAAAAAGAAGTTTGTTATTTCTAGAGACGTCATTTTTCCTGAGACTAATAAAAATGACCAGTCCATTGAGAGACAGCTTGATCATTTGGAAAAATATCCTCATCCAAAGAAATATTCTGAAAATGAATATGAAATTCCAAACCTTGAAGGGGGGATTCCTGTTCTAGATCAACATTTGGAATTTCCATATGAAGCACCAACTCCCCCACATGAAGAAGTTCCTGCTACTTCACCTAAACAAGAGATTCAATTGGATGATGTGACTGAGAGACTTGGAAGACTCAACCTTGAAGGAAATGAAGCACCACTAGCTGATCAACCAGGACCATCACGGAAGATTCCTAAATGGGCCACAAAGACACTTGAAAGTGTCCATCCGGATGAAGTTGGAAAGACGGGAACAAGAAGTTCAAAAAGACATGAAGATGGAGGAGAAGCAGATAATTCAGGTGATGACATGGATGTATCATTTGATTGTGAATTTAATTTATTTGCTAACTTTGAACCAACTTCCTTTGAATAAGCTTCTACTCGAGTTGAGTGGAATGAAGC
>LPNX010955900.1:144507-224626 GCA_001517045.1 Pseudotsuga menziesii | reverse complement strand
AACACATCAACACAAAGTATCATTTGATTCGACATCATGTAGAGGCCAAGATAGTCCATCTTCGACATTGTTCCACAAATGATCAATTTGCAGACATCTTCACCAAAAAGCTTGGACAAGAAAAGTTTGAAAGATTCAGAAACATGCTCGGACTTACTAACACCCCTTCGGATTAAGGGGGGGATTGTTGGAATATAGTTCGTCGAGATTATACGTTATTGTAAATATTAGGAATATGAAGAGACTCTCGGATGTGTGATCGCAAGAGTCATCATAGATGTATAAATAAAGGCATTCTAGGGAGAAATAATATGAATTCGGGAGTTATTTCACCTGACAAATACTAAGTAGGTTAATTAGGGCAATTAATTAATTATTCAAGAGGTGACTTGAAAAGTCACCCCCCTCACCACTTAGGGTATAAAATACCCGACACTAATTCTTGTGAAACATCTCTTATCTATCCAATTATCAATATATATTTGTCCTATTAAAGGCTTATCAAATATTCTAGGTGTTCTGTTAATATTGATTGTGTGAAGTGAATAAATATTTCGCTTCACAATCCAAGAAAAATGGTTTAGAAAAAATAGGTAATGCAAGAATGGGACAACTACTCATTACCTCTTTAATTCTTTGGAAAACCTTTTCAACCTCTTCATTCCATTGTAAAGCATTTGTCTTTGTCAAATAAGCGAGAGGTAAAGTGAGTTATGATATCCCTTCACAAATTTCCTATAGTAGGCACAAAGCCCAATGAATCCCCTCAATTCAGTGATATTTTTGGGACATGGCCATTCAATAATGGCTTTTATTTTCTCCAAGTGCACCTTCACACCATCTTGACCAATGATGTGCCCAAGGTACAAAATTTATGTCAAACCAAACTCACATTTTGGAAGCTTAGAAAACAAAGATTGATCATGCATAATTTTCAATACAACCTCTAGATGATGCAAGTGTTCATTCCATGTCTTACTATAAATAAGAATATCATCAAAGAAAACTAGAACAAACTTACGAAGTTTCTTGTAGAATATATTGTTCATGCATGATTGAAATGTGGCAAGAGAATTGTAAAGCTAAAATGCATGGAAAGGAACTCAAAGTGACCATAGTGACATATGCAAGTAGTCTTTGGTATGTCTTTATCCCTCATTCGAATTTGATGATAACCAGATCTAAGGTCAATATTTGAAAAGAAATTTTCTCCATGGAGCTCATCCATGATTTCATCAATCATTGGGATGGGTTATCTATTCTTCACTGTCTTCTTTTTCAAGGCTCTAAAATTAATGCGAATTCTAAAGGTTCCATCCTTTTTCTTCATCATAACAACTAAAGAAGTGTAAGGGATTAAACTAGGTCTTATGATACCGAATCCCAAGAGTTATTTAATGGCCTCCTAAATCTCATCTTGAATCCTTTTGGGGCTTATATAGGGCTGAATTTTGATAGGTTGGGTCCCTAAATCTAATTCAATGGCATGCTCCACCCCTTTGTCAGGTGGCCTTCATAGAGGAAGGTCTCCAAAAACTTTCTCATACTTACTCAACAACTACTCTATCTCCTTTGTATGTTTTAAAACCCGATTTAAAAAATGTGTCCTACCCGCATTTTCTCCATACTTGAGCTTGCTAGATACCTTGAAGAATTGGTCAAAAGGCAGAGTTTTCCTACATTCTTCACTTAGCTATTGCCACTCATCTACTGCTTCCTTCATGACATAAGGAGTGTCAAGGTTCTCTTTAGACTCTAAACAATTATGATTTTTAGGTCTTTTTGGATTCTTTAATTTATGGGGTCGATTGTGAGGTCTAGTCCTTGATATTTCCCCATAGGTCTTCTTCTCTTCATGATGTGAACTACTACTACCCTCAAGTTGGCTAGCCATAAATTCAACCCCTTTCATAATATAGTTGGTGATATAATTAAAATATGACTTCATGCATTTTTTAAATTCCTCATTCTCATCCATAACTTCTACTCCTAGTTTATCCTTAATCACCACTAAAGCATAATTGACTTCTTCACCTTATTCTTTTCCACTAACAATGTCTTCGATTTCAATCTCTAATGGAGGGATATAATCATAAATATACATAAATAGAGAACTTAAACAGGTTCCAAGGCCATGATATGATACCACCGTAATGTCCCTACTTGGAATTTTGGAGAAAAGTGCAATTTGGGCAATTTTCGAGCTTTACTAGTCAGGACTATAGGGGGTTCAAACTGACTCCAAATGGTCTTGGATTTGAAGTGAAATGGTAGGAAGAGTATTAAAACATCCCAATATGACATATGAACACGTTTTATCACACTTTAATCTTCTTAAACTTGGTTTGGGATAAGGAGTGAAAGTGCAAATTTCCTAGGAAATTGAGGTCAAATCCCCCCAGGGGTGGAGGCCAAATTGGATCTCCAAATCAAGTAAAACCCTACACATTTTCATAATATAGTATGGGGATTAATATAAGAAATAAATGGATTTCATTAATCATGTTTATTATCTCTGCAAACTGATTATGATGTGCAGCATTCATATGATAACTTTCATGGAAATTGCTTAAGGGGAAATTGCATTACTAGCTCAAATTTGACACATGAAAAGTAGAATAGATAGTTAAGAGAGTAAAATGAAATATAGAGGTCATATAAAGAATAAAAATTTATGTCTGGACATCATCAAACTCAAATAAAATCCCTCATACAAATCTGATATAAAACTCTTTCAAGATGGAATCCAAATTCATGAAAACTAGTGATTTAATGGCATGTGAATGCAAGATTTTCACATATGAATTTATTGGATTTATAGTTAAATAGAATATGTACATAAAAGTATAGAACCATACATCATACACCCCATCTTGGGAATCAAATGGACTCAACAAATAGCAAGCCCCACTCCAACAACGTGCCATCAACATGAGAGTATGCGGGAATGGAGAAGAAGGAATAAGAGAATAGAGAGATAGATGAGAAATTGATTTGTATGGAAATTAAACCTGTAACTAAACACCATAAATAAGATCCATTTATAGGTCTAAATGGCCTCTCCATCAACTAATTTGGAAAGGAATCCATCTCCCGCGAAATTGGTTTAAGCAAGGAGAGTAAACACCCACCATGCAATGGACAAGAAAAAGCTCTCCAAATTGCCAAAGGCCAATTAAAAAATGATAAAAAATTGTTCTCCTTCCTCAATACATCCTTTTATTAAATTCATGAGGCATCCTAAGGTCTAATTTTCATCCATAGGCTTCTTCTAACTCAACTTAGTGGTTTAACAACTCCTATGACACTTGTCTTCTTCTTCATGCTCCAACTCTTTACCCAATTCAAATGGATGCCTCTAAATTTCAAGTGCATCCTATTGGTGGCTATTTTTAGCCCTGTCATGTCATATTTTTCATATTCTTGCAATCAGGTCCTAATTTATCATATTTGTCATAGAATCTTTCATCATTTGTTGTCATAGAGTGCATGAAATCTCTTTCCAATTGGCACACATTGTATTCTTAGTCTCTTCCTCTTCCATGGGAGTTAGTCTCCTCTCCTAATTTGAATTCCTTGGATTATTCTAGGATATGTGACACCACATCATCCTCCTATAAGGTTACATTATCCTTGGGTTCGAATTTGGATGAAGGTCATTCCAAGTGTGTGGGGAATCTAGTCACCCAAAGACTCCACAAGCTTCCAACTGTAGTCATGAACCATTACCACCTTATTTTCTTAGAATTTATTAATTATGTGACCCATTTTAATGTGAATATGGTAAACTAAGGTCCTTTTGGGTCCTATAGCTCCCCTATAGCTCCCTTATGTTATATTTTTATCATTTAAGCTAGCATTATATTAGGATATTTAACTGAGAGAATAACAAGCACAACAATCAAACATAAGAGACAATGAACACAATGTGTTTCTTCAGGGAAACCATAAAGGATAAAACCCCGCAACTTCCTCAAAGATAGAATCAACACCAAAAGCAAAACCCCAAAAATAGTAAGATGATCTCCCGATAGCATTAGTCTCTCTCTCTCTCTTGTCCCAACAACTTCTTCTCTCTTAGTTATGCGCTACAACTGAGTGTGAGTGAATGTGTGTGATGAATAGAGAGGCTCACTATCTATTTATACTAATTCCTGACTTGACAATAACTCACTAGGGCTGACTTCTCTAGGAGAGTCTAATAACCCTAGGGCCCCGCAACTGCGGGGACTTTAACCCTTGATCAATGGGAGGGTTACCCACAATGACTTGACATGAATTTTTTACATTATTGAATCTCTCCGAGAGCAACATCAAGGCATGACATGACTCAAATACATTACATACACTTCCCGGAATAAACATCGGGGTACAATACATAAGATATACGGATGAATACATTTCGAAGTTACAAATACATCAACACCTTATTACAAAATTTATGTCTCCACCTCAACCTAGGGAACTAGTAGGTTGGTGAAACATTATTTGCAAGTAGTCTTATTTGGATGGGGACATGATAGATCATAAAATCATGTCATGAACCTACTTTGTATAAAACAAATGGATACATTCGAGGATCAAACATCAAGCATTTTAATCAAGAATTGATAAAATATGTTGATGAATATAGCCTCCAATTGGGTACAAAGTTAGAGCATACAGAGAATCAACTTATTTCTAGTGGTTCAAGGGATATGTATTGTGAATTTCTTGGATCTGGCAGAATAAAAAAATTGTACTGATGGAAGTTATTGCTCATTTGAATGAATATTGTACTTATAATTCTGACCTCTTATTCAATGAGGCAACATGTTATTAGAACTTTTAGGAACTAAAATTTAAGATAATTGTATTATAGGAAACTCATCCTCATTAAAGTATTATAGGGAGAAATTATTGAATATTTATAGGAAATGTGGCATTAAACAACAAACTTTTGCAAGATTTTTGGATGGATTTTGTGGGATTCCCTTTCTTACACAAGTAGAGGCATTAGAACCATTGGCTCTTTATGTTCCAAACCAAGAAGAAAAGGTAAACAAATTTCTTTCTTTCTTGAAAATACTTTCATTAAAATTGAATATGTTTCTTCATGTTTTATTAATAATATTGGTATGTCAAGTTGAACATATTAACACTAAAATATCTTTTTGTAGATGTTTCTTTTTTCCATTTTGAATACGTTGTTTTAGAAGGAATTGATTGGGGAGATATTTTGGGCATGATTGTCATTGATGTCAAAGAAGTTCATTAATAGCAAAGGAAAAGGATAGAAAGTCGGTTGTCACAATATTTAGTCAACGATGTCGAAGATTGGTATTGACTTATTGTATTATGGTCGAGTTTCTATCAGTCAAAGTCGACCTAGCCAACCTATTGTTGACCATTTTCAGTCGAAGTTGACCACTTGTTGATCATTGTTAGTCAAATTCAAATGCTTGTCGACCATTGTCAGTCGAAGTCGACCGCTTGTCAACCTTTTTCAATCAAATTCACCATTTGTTGACCATTCTCAGTTGAGTAGTAAACAAGTCAGAGTAGTCAAAGTCAAAAAGTCAGATTCGACAGATTGTAGTTCAACATTGAATCAACAAGTCGGAATAATAGTTCAAAATCATAATCAGTAAAGTTGAAATCGATGGAGTCTAGTTCGACATTAGAATTGATAAGTCAGAATCGACAGAGCTCAGTTTGACATTGGAATTGACAAAGTCGAAGTGAAAACAATGGAGTCAAAAACGTTGGAATATGTAGTGTATATTTGAGGCTGAATCTCGACATCAAAATTGATCAGTCGGATTCAGAATTGAAAATATCGACATACTGTAAATGAAAGGATAAAAGGGTCAGAAGTTGACCTCTTTGAAGTTGAAATATTTCATAATCATACTGTTAAAACTCGTAAGTTTAAACAAACAAGGTAATTCTAAATTAGTCATATTTGTAAAGGGTCACAATGAAGAGTTGTGACTGTTAGACAAAGAGACACAATTGAAGGTATATAAACAAGGCTTTATCCTTTCAAATAAGTGTCTTTGTACACATAGATTGAAAATCATAAAGTGTGCATAAGATAGATAAACACATAATCATCTAAGGGTGGTAGGGAGGCGCAAGTACATGCAACAAAATCCTGTAGGAATTAGTAGCTTCCTTCCAGTTGTTGGTAGTAAATAGGGTGTCAGTGCATCCTTCAGTTGTAGCTAAAAATATTGGGTGTTGCAGTATCCAACAAGTTGGTGCTTGAAAAATACTTGTAAATATAATTTTACAGTAATAGAAATTGTTTGTGTTTTTTCCCTATTGGGTTTCCACGACAAACTTATTTTTTTTGTTTCTATTGTTGTTTTTGTTTTAAATAAGGTGGTAAAATTTAAATACATCTAAATACTAATTCACCCCCCTCTTAGTATTACTCAAATTTCCAACAATTGGTATTAGAGCAGGCCTCTTCACTAAATTTTAACTGCTTGAAGAGAGATCGTTTATCACCATGGATGAACAAGGAAAAGTGACCTCCAAAGTTCCACTATTCAATGGTGAGGATTATGTGTTCTAGAGATTTAGGATGAGAAGTCATTTAATGTCTATTGGACATGAAGTTTGGTTATCTATAGAAACATGGTATACATATTCAAAATCTCCTCCCATAGATCTTGAAGAAATACAACGATTTGGGTACAATGCGAAAGCTATTAATGCAATATCCGTTGGATTAAACAGAACAGTTTTTGCCAAAGTAATGCATTGTAATACAACGAAGGAGATTTGGAACAAGTTGCAGACCATATATGAAGGAGATACCAAGGTAAAAAGGGCCAAACTACAGACATTTAAAGCTCAATTTGAAAGTCTAAAAATGAAGGAATAAGAGAACATATCAGAATACTTTGAGAGAATAGATGAAATTTTTAATGCAATTCAAGGGCTAGGAGCAGAATTGGAAGAAATTGAAATCGTTGAAAAAGTATTAGATCACTTCCAATGATTTACAATTGTAAGATTTCCACCCTAGAAGATAGATAAAACCTTGACAAGCTTACCATGAATGAACTGTATGGGATCCTCATAGCTTATGAGATGAGGATTGGATAAGATAACTCTCAAAAGAAAGAAGCAACTTTCAAGGCATCTAAAGTAGCCAAGAAAATTCAAAACAAAGATTCAATCAAAAGACTCTGATGATGAAGAATCACTTCTTGTTAAAAATATTAAGAAAGGTATAGGTAAGTACAAAGGGAAATTGCCCTTAAAATGCTTCAACTATGGGGGAATTGGTCACTTTACTTCCAAATTCCCTTATCCCAAACATGAAGACAATGATGAGTGCCCTGAGGACTTCAAGAAGAACAAATGGGGATATAGGAATAAAAACAAAAAGAAGACCTTTTACTCCATGGATGATAGCTTCTCATATGAGTCTAAGGAAGATGAAGATGCATAAGTTCTATTCATGGGAATAGAGAGCGAAAACCCTGAAAATGAATCAGAAGGAGTGGTATACCTTGAAGCAAAACTCATAAGTTCTCTTGAAGAATTAAGGAAGTATAAAAGGTTGTACAAACAATTAAAAACCAAAGTGAGAGAGGTTGAAAAGAAGAATAATGATAAATAAAGAATTATTGTTGACTTAAAAAATCAGCTTCAAGAAGCTAAAAAGGTTGAAAACAATCTAGAACAACAACTCAAGAAAAGAGAGCAAGAATTAGAGAAATGTGAGGTTGAATTTGTCTTACTTAGAAAGAAGATTGATGAAGAATCCTTTCAATCAAAATTTGTGAGCATCTCAAAAACCCAGATGACATCCTAAGTTGCCAAAGTGCATCTAGTAATAAAACTAGATTGGGTTATGACAAAGGAATGAAGTCAGAATAATCCTCTCCCACAATACAAGATGGAAACAAAAAGAGTTATGTTGATGTACTCAAAGACTCAGTTGAAAAGTGATATAGTCAAACATTTGTTTCTTTTCAAAATGAAAGGAGGATAAATAAAATGCCAATAAGATCAGTGACAAACAAAAATATGCAAATTTGTTTGGGTAATTGCTATGTCTGTAACAATTTTTGGCATAAAGCATTTGATTGTAGGATGAACCAAAAGCACAATCTATCCCTACAAGGAAGACAATTCTATTGACCCTCCAAAAGCCATAAGTCATAATTCCTTTGCACCTTTACAGATGTATGACAAACAATGTTACAAATGTGGTAACTTAGGGAATATATATAGAAACTGTAAACCATTGAATCCTATTGAAAATGGATCCACAACTAAATACAAGGAGCAAAGAAAGTCTTGGAAAAGAATAAAAGATGTGAAAGAAAAATGTTCAATATCTCTATGTGCCACATAAAAGAAAAATCTATGGCATATGTATGGTGGATGTTCAAAGAACATGATAGGATAGCCAAGCAAGCTCATTAGCCTAAAACAAGATCAAAAGGGAAAAATTACTTTTGGGGATAATATATCATATAAAATACTTGGGAAAGGTGCAGTGGCTCTTGGAAATAAGCTTAAAGCAAAAAAATGTTTTGTTAGTAGAAAAATTAAAACCTAATATCCTAAGTGTGAGTCAAACTTGTGATCAAGGGCGCATTTGCATACTTGAATCCAAGAAGTGTGAAATCAGAAATAAAAACTCAAGAAAACTTATTGGGACTATTTTTAGAACTCGAAGCAATGTATACATCCTAGAAAATGAAGAACAATGTTACATGGGTCAAATTGATGAAAGTATGATGTGTCATAGAAGGATGGGGCACTTAAACTTTGACAATCTTGTAAAAATAAGTAAGAAGGGATCCATAAGAAACTTACCAAAGATCATAAAAACCACCTAACTATGTTTGTAGACATTTTATCCATGGGAAACACACAAAATCAAGTTTCAAGATCAAAGAGCATACAACATCACAACCATTGGAAATAATTCACACTAACCTGTATGGTCCTACAAGGACTAAAATCATGCAAGGTGAGAATTACTTCATATTATTCGTTGATGATCATACAAGGATGACTTGGGTGGAATTTATCAAAGAGAAATCATAATCCTTTATGAAGTTTAAAGCCTTTAAATCTCTAGTTGAAAATGAAAAAATATCAAAATTAAATGTCTAAAGTCAGCCGATGGTGGAGAGTTTACTGCAAATGAATTCAATGATTTTTTTGAAACTCATGGTATCAAAAGGAAGTTTTCAGCCCCAAAAACTCCTCAACAAAATGGAGTAATTGAGAGAAAGAACATGACAGTTCAAGAAGCAACTAGAACCATGCTTAATGAAGCTAAACTTCTAGACAACTATTGGAGAGAAGCAATATACATAGATGTTTATGTATAGAACAGAGGACAATGCAGAGTAAATAGTGACAAAATACCTTATGTGCTATGGTTTGGTAGACCAACATCAGTCAAGTACTTTAGAGTCTTTGGAAGTAAGTGCTACATAAAGAGAGATGATTATAATCTTGGGAAATTTGAATCCATGACAGATGAAGGCATATTTCTTGGATATTCATCACCCAAAAGGGCATACACATGTTACAATATAGTATCACATAAAATCATAGAAAGCGCAAGTGTAATTGTTGACGACACTAAACCAAGAAAAAATAAAATTTAAGAAAATGAGGATGATGAAGAAACTAATGATGAAGGGAAAGATGAATATTCTTAGAAGGAGGAGTTTGTAAAGGAAGAGAAAGATTAATATTCTCAAAAGAAGTAGTCTATTAAAGAAGAGGAAGATGAATATTCTGAAAATAAGGAGGCTTCAAAACAAAAGGAAGAAATTGAAGATGAAGACTCTCCTAGATATGATCCAAAAAATCCATCTAGAATAATCCAAAAGAATCATCCTGAAACTCTAATCATAGGTGACAAAGATGTAGGAGTTAGTACAAGAAGAAGAGTAATGTTTCAAGAAAAAGCATTAATCTCGTTTTTTGAGCCAAAAAATTTAGTAGAGGCTAGAAAAAATAATTATAGGATCAGTGCCATGAATGATGAGTTGGACCAAATAGAGAAAAACCAAACTTGGGAACTTGTCCCAACACAAAAAGGCATGAACATTATTGGGACCAAATGGATCTTGAAAAATAAGTTTAATGAGGATGGTTAAGTCTTAAGAAACAAAGCTAGACTAGTATGCAAGGGATATGCTCAAATAGAAGGTATTGACTTTGAAGAAACCTTTGCACCTATGGAAAGACTTGAATCCATTAGAATGTTATTAGCATTTGCATGCTAAAAAATTTCAAAGTATACCAAATGGATGTAAAATATGCATTCCTTAATGGATAACTTGAAGAAGAAGTTTATGTTGAACAACCTGAAGGTTTCTATTATCAGAAAGAAGAGATTATATTTTCAAACTTAAAAGGAAATATATGGCCTCAAACAAGATCCAAGAGCATGGTTCTCAAGACCGGAAAAATAGTTGAAGCAAAAAAGATATAAAAGAGAGGCCATTGACTGTAATATCTACATAAATTTTGAAATTAAAATCATGATCATTGTTGTTGTCTACGTTAATGATATCGTATTTGGAAGTGATATATAGATTATGAGTGTAAAGTTTTCTTCAAAAATGAAGGAGTTTGAAATGTCAATGTTGGGTGAACTAAAATTATTCCTTGGATTACAAGTCTCTTAATCAGAAAAAGGGATTTTCATCTCTCAAACCAAGTATATCAAAGATATGTTGAAAAAGTTAAATATGGAAGATTCAAAACCAGTTAGTACTCCTATGGTCATGGGTTTTAAATTAAGCAAGGATGACGAGTCTTTGGAAGTATATCATACAATGTATAGGTCAATGATTGGTAGTTTTCTATATGTAATATCTACAAGACTAGATGCGATGTATTCTGTAGGCCTGGTTTCCATGTTTCAATCCACCCCCAAAGAAACACATGTGGAAGGAGTAAAAAGAATCCTTAGATATCTGAAAGGAACTATGGAGTATGGTTTATGGTATCCAAAAGGAAATGAATTCACTCTGAAGGAATTTATTGATGCATATTAGGCAGGAAGTATTGATGATAGAAAGAGCACTAGTGGAGTAGCATTTTACTTGGGAAATTGCTTGGTATCATGGCTAAGAAAAAATTAGTCCTCCATCTCACTCTCGACAACATAAGTTGAGTATATTACTGCTGCGTCATGTTGTACTCAAGTCATTCGGATGAAACACAAATTATAAGATCTACTTGTGAAATATGAGGACCCAATTGTGATACACTGTGACAAAATGAGTGTCATTAGCATATCCAAAAATCCAGTTATGCACTCCAAGACCAAGCACATTGCAATAAAATATCATTTTTTAAGAGAACAAGTGTCACGAAATGTTTTCAAATTGGAGTATGTTGACACAAAGGAACATATTGCAGTCATCTTTACTAAACCATTGACTCAAATATATTTGCCTATCTTGGACAGAAACTGGGTGTTATCTCTCTTCCTTAAGATAAAACTGGAAACTATATTCTGTCACTGTAAGTTTAAACATGTGCAAAGAATAAAAGCATACAGATTCTTTTAAGAAAAATATAGATTACACCATATCATTCACACATAAACACAAAGATTTACCCTAGAAACCCTTACCTGGGAAAACAAACAAACCTTGGAGCCTCACCTCCTATTTTCTCATTGTCATTATGAATCCTCACAATACAAAATATAGGTATTCAGCAGCATCCAATACCCTAATCCATTAACCTGGATTAGAAAATAGACTCCAATCCCTTAACCGAGATTAAGTTACATATTTTAGAAAATTCCCCAAAATAGCCAAAAACAAAAAAAAAATTCTGACATCGAAAACCGCCCAACGACTATTTCTGTGAAGGTGCCGACATGGATCGTTAGACGCATCATTGAAATGCGTACCTCTCTTCCACACGCACATGCAAAGAATATAACATAAACCCAACATTATCCCACTTGTTGTTTCCTTTACATAGTAATGAGTCATGTACTCATAAAGTCATAGGTTCAGGGCATCAATTCCCATAGATTATATACACCAAGAGAACTTCTCTGTACTAACAGACTTTGTTAATGAGTCTACAACATTTTTCAAGGTGTCAACCTTCTCCAGCAACACCTTTTTGTCTTCAACCATATCTCTCACAAAGTGATATTGCACATCAATATGCTTTGTCTTAGCATGATAAGCAGGGCTCTTTGCGAGGAATATTGCACTTTGGATATCGCAATCTAACCTTATAGTTTTCTATACAAATGCAATACTTGAACACAATCTCTACAACCATACAACTTCTTTACTTGCATGAGTGGCTTCCATGTATTCAACTTCTATAGTTGAGAGAGCAAATAAAACTTTTCTTTTGCTCATCCAACTGATAGCTCCTCCAAATAGTTTAAACACATACCCACTTGTAGATCTTCTGTGATTAAGATCTCCAGCCCAGTCTACATCACCAAATCCATGTACATTTATTACTCTGTCTGGTCTAGGTATTCCTTGGTAGCATATTGCATAATCTATGGTGGCACACAAATCTCTGAAGACCTATTTACAGTTGTCCAATGCTCTTTTCCTGGTTTTGACATATATATGCTAAAAAATCCCACTACATGAGAAATTCCTGGTCTAGTACAAACCATTGCATACATCAAACTACCAACTGCATTGGCATATGGAACTCTTGACATGTCTTCTTCTTCTTCCTGTTTCTTGAGACACTGCTCCACATATAACTTTACACCTACAGGAATAGGAACCTTGACCAACTTACTTTCCTACATGTTAAATCTCTATAGTACCATCTCAACATATTTTCTTTGATTTAAACTGATCATCTTGTGTGCATGGTCTCTTCTTATCTCCATCCCCAGAATGAAGTTTGCAGCACCGAGATCGTTCATATGAAATTTGGAGGACAACTGAGACTTCACCTCCTTGATAACATCTTTGTTGTTTCCAATCAAAAACATGTCATCAACATGGTTGAAAAGATGAAAGGCAGCTCCAAGAAGTGAGGAGGGAGGAACCTACGGAGTTTTTAGCAGGTGATCGAAGCTTGGTATCTTTCAATGGTCCTGGAGGGGGGGGGACTCTAAATTTCACCCTCCTGACCAATGTAACTTGAATATTGGGGAAATCCTGATCAATTTAGTATCCCGTGATATGCCTGGTCCTATTGGTATAGATCATAAACGTGGTCAATGCTTTTCTAAAGCATCAGATATTCCATCCATGATAGTTAAGTCTGCAAATATAAGGGAAAAGATCAAGTTCATGATAGATCACACTTTGATTGGGAAATTCATTGGTTTGCAACCATCGGAGAAAGATTTGATTTGGTGGATTAACTCTACATGGAAACCTAAAGGTCATTATGATTTACATTTGGGATCGAAGGGTTTTTTACTGTTTCCTTTATCAGTCAAGAAGATCGGAATCGGATTATCGATGGTGGTCCATATTTCTATTACTCTGTGGGTCTTTTCCTTCGTCTTTGGAAAGAGAAATTTTGTCTGGAAAAGGAAGATATGAGAATCACCTCGGTTTGGATCAGGTTATATTCGCTCCCTCAGGAATATTGGGATGCTGAAATTCTAGAAGAATTGGGTAACTGTTTAGGCTCCTTTACCAAAATTTCAGAGCAAACAAAATCTCAAAGATATACCACCTATGCTCATATCTGTATCTACATGGATCTATCCAAGGCACTTCTGGAAGAAATAAGGTTTCTCTGGGAGGTTTAAGAATGGCTCCAAAATTTGGACTACGAACAAGTGCCCTTTAGATGTCATCATTGCCATGAGTATAGCCACTTGTTTAGGGAATGTCCTATGAATCATCCCAAAAATCTAGTTGATAAGGTATTTTATCCAGCAGATCCTAGTTTTTCCAAAGTGTCTTCTCGCAAACGAGGATATAAAAAACAAGATCATTAAGACAGTGTCAAGAAAATGAATAGTTCTAATTCCTTTGAGATTTTGGGTGACCAGGCAGGGAAGTCCTGGGGGTAATCCTTCCAAATCAAAGGTTGGTCAACCTTCGAGACTTTCCTCTTCTCCAAATATTACCAAGGATCTTTATACTGAAAAATAGCAACAAGAAGCTAGATTAGAGGTTGAAGCTATGGACACTTCTTTGCTATCATATATTCTGGATGAATATGAAGAGATAGATATCGGTGAATTAGATATTGAAGGAATTGAGAAAGCTTGTTCAGATAAAGTTAAAGGTTATGTTACTCAAGAACATGTTAGTCTTTTAAAGGAGGCCATTCTTAAAGCTAAATTCTCAAGTTCTTAAGGTATTAATTTAGGTTCCTTTAAAGAAACTAAAAAATCAGGTGAAGACAATGGCAAGAAACCTGGTCGTAAATCCAATAAACATAGAGTGGCGGATGTAGGGAGGTGGTTGGTTGATTTGGGTCAATCCTGATAATCAAAGCTGCTCTTGGTCTATAACTTTGTTTTAATGAAACTCCTTTCCTAGAACACTCGAGGCATTAATAGCCCGAGAAAAATGAAAATTCTCTATTAGAAGATTAAGAGGACTAATCCTGCTATTGTATTTTTACAAGAAACCAAATGTGAGGCTAACGTTATTCATGAGAGAAGGAGTAAAATCTAGGCTGATTGCAAGAGTATGGGTATTGATTCAAAAGGATTTTCTAGAGGCTTATGCATCTTATGGGATTTGACTCGGGTTTCCCTTTCTGATTTTCAAGGAACCTATAATTCTATCTCTGCTATTTTTAAGGTGGTTTTTTTTTCCAATTTTAGGTTTACTTACGAATGTTTATGGTCCTCAACATTCAGGTGATAAGCATAGTTTTCTAAAAACCCTCTCCAATTTGAAAACCTGTATGCCTTTTGAGCACTGGGTGGTAGGAGGTGATTTTAACCTAATCACTTCGTTGGAGGGAAAAAGGGTGGTAGGCATTGTTTAGAGGAAGAATGTAATCTTTTCCACGAGACCATTCAAGATATGGGTCTCATAGATATTACTCCAAGGGTTGGGTTGTTTACCTGGAATAACAAAAGAACAAGGGATCGTCATATTGCTTCCAGAATGGATTGGTTCCTAGTTTCTGAATCTGTTATTAATTTAGGAAGTGAGGTCCATATCTCGACCCTCTCTGGCCGAGGGTTCGATCACTGGCTGATTGAGATCTTATGGAGTGGTTTAGGGTCTCAATTCAAAAAACCTTTTCATTTTGAGCAATTTTGGATGGCTAATCCTGACTTCGAAGAAAAGGTAAAAACCTGGTGGGTTGAAATGCAATCCGATCCGGTTTCTAATATGTGGTCCTTCCAACAAAATCTGAAGGCTCTGAAATATAAAATCAAGAAATGGAATCAGGAAGAGTTTGGAAAAATTTTCCAGGAAAAGCGTCAACTAGAGATCCATCTTCTCGAGATTCAATCCATTGGGCTTAATGAAGGATATTCCCCAGGTTTACTCGAGGAGGAAAGGTTGGTAGAAAACCAACTTGAAGAACGTGAAAAACAAGAGGAACTCCTTTGGTGGCAGAAGTCTCGCATCAAGTGGCTTCATGAAGGGGAGAAGAATACCAAATTCTTTCATTGTTCTGTCATCCAATCTAGGTTTCAGAATAAGATTTATTCGCTTAAAAATGCTACAAGAAACCTTTTGGAAGGTAGGGAAGAAATTGAGGAATTGCTTAACTCTCACTTTTCTGATATTTTAACTGATCCTCGAAGGGACCGAATGACCGACATTGAAGTCATTACTAGTCGAATTCCTTCCTTGGTCTCAAGGGAGCAGAACTAGCTATTAATGAATTCTATCTCTCTTCAAGAGGTCCACGAGGCAGTTTTTCAAATGAAGGAAGGTACCTCGCCTGGCCCTGATGGTTTTACTGTTATTTTTTTTCATCATTTCTGGGAGATGATTAAAATAGATGTGTGGAATATTGTGGAGAAATCTATATTATTTGGTCATATTCTTCCTACCTTAAATGCTACTTTTCTAACTTTGATCCCTAAAGGTGAGGGTGCTGATTCTCCTGACAAGTTCATACCTATTAGCCTCTGTAACATGATTTATAAGATTATTACCAAGGTAATTGCTAATCACTTAAAACCTATTTTACCCTCTCTAATCTCTCTGAAACAGTCAGGGTTTGTGGAAGGGCGTCAGATTTCGGATGGGATTATTCTTGTTCATGAAATCTTACATTCAATCAAATGTAAAAAATTGCTGGGAATGTTGGTTAAGCTAGATATGGCCAAAGCTTATGATAAACTCAACTGGCAATTTATCTGGAAAATGTTGGAAGCTTTTGGGTTTAGTGTGACTTGGGTCAATTGGATTATGTATCTGATCTCTTCAGCCTTCTTTTCTATTCTAGTTAATGGGGTCCCTTCTGGTATCATTAACCCAACTCGTGGTATCTGTCAAGGGGATCTGTTTTCACCTTTTCTGTTCATTTTAATGGCTGAAGGATTGGGAAGATCTATTTTTGCTTTAAAGGAGGCCGATTCTATAAAAGGTTTAAGTGGTACTCAAGATGGGGCCAGTCACTCCCACCAACAGTTTGTTGATGATACTATGCTGATGGGTTATCCCTCTGTACAGGAATCCACTAGCTTTCGCAATTGCTTGGATCAGTTTGGCCATGCTTCTGGATTGGAAGTCAATGCTAAAAAATCCCAAGTTTTTTTCTTTATTACTCCTCGTATTACTCGTTGTAATATTCTTTGTATCTTAGGTTTTTCTAAGGTTTTCTTCCTTCTACTTTTCTGGGCACTCCTCTAATAAACTCTCAGTCTAAGAAAAGCTCTTGGATTGAACTATTGGATAAAGTCAAGAAACGACTGAGTAATTGGACTTTGAAATCTATGAATTTGCTGAGTTGTTTGGCTCTTGTCATATTAGTGCTTCAGGCAATGCCTACATATATGTTTTCTACTATGTTGGCTCCTAAATCTATCCTTCAGGATTTGCAGAATATCCAAAGGAAGTTCCTATGGAGTGGTACTCAATATTCTCACAAATGGGCTTTGGTTAATTGGGATACTGTCTGTAAACCTAAATCTTAGGGTGGTTTGGGTCTCAGATATCCTGAAAAAATGGGTTTAATAGCTGGAGCTAAAATTTGGTGGCACTGGCTAACTCATTCCTAGGAACCCTGGGCTAAATTATGGTTAGCCAAATATGCTCCCCACTGGGATTTTCGGGAATTAATTCATTTTTCCGAGGAGAAAGTTGGTTCTCATATATGGAAAACAGCATGGGAAGGTCATAGCCTAATTCAACAGCATTGTTTCTGGGAAATTTGTGATGGTGAAACGACTTTCTTTTGGGAGGATGCTTGGCAACAAATTCCTCCTTTGGAACAAACAGGGCAATGCCAACAACTCCAAGATGCTTGTATTAACAGAAGTTTATGCAAAGTGGTGGACCTATGGGGGCTCCAGATTCCTATTCTTTCTCTCGACCTTGGGTGACTCAGAATTGGTTGGAACTCCTAAGCCCCTCCTCGGAATGTTCCTGGCTTCAGGAAGAGCTTACTATGAGATGTATTTGCCGATAGGAAGGTAATGACAAGCTTCGATGGGGTTATTTCCCGAAAGGGGTTTTTTCTCTCAAAGAAGCCTACAACCTTGTTTTCAGGAACTTTGAAAACTCAGCCCTTACAACTTGGAGTAACCTCTGGGGAAAAATGTTATGGCCCAAAATCACTATTTTTAGTTGGCTAGTTACTCATAAAAGAATTTTAACTAGGGAAAATTTACAATGGCGTGGGATGTATGGTCCTTACCAGTGTCCTCTATGCCAGTAGGAGGAGGAAACAACATCACACCTTCTGGATGAATGTCCATTTTCAGCTGATATATGGGATCATGGAGCTGTTCTTTTCCGCCATTCTGATCGAATTCAACAGAACCCTGTGGGAATCTTGATTCACTGGCCTAAGAATCCTTTCCAGAGTCAGCTCTTGAACCAGCTTTGGGAAGTATTCCCTAATTTTTTTACTTGGGCAATCTGAAATGAGTGCAATGCCAGAATTTTCCGCTCCAGGGCTTCGTCCCTCTTAATCGTTTAGCATTGTCTGGAATCCAAAATTAAGGAAACCATCTTTCTATCCAGCTGGGACAAAAAAGGACTCAGAGTTAGCAGGGGTGGAACGACAGATCCTATCAGATTGGGGTCTAGAAGATTATGTGAATTTTGATCCGCTTAACCATAAAACTCTCCCATTCATTTAAATCTCGGACCTTTGGAGTCCTCTGCCAACTGGTTTTCTGAAACTAAATTTTGATGGAGCTTCAAAGGGTAATCTTGGAAAGTCGGGATATGGCTTTATTATCCTTGACCACAGAGGTAAAATGCTCAGTTTTGGCTATGGTTTCTTGGGCGTTGGTTCAAACAACGTTGCGGAGATTGAAGGATTGATTCAAGGTCTTGACTGGGTCATTGAGAATTTTCACAGGCCGATTATAGCGGAAGGCGACTCTCAGATGATTATTCTCCTAGCATCTAAACTGCAAAATGGCTCTCAAAGTACCAAGGTCTTTTCCTCGTGGCGCTTGGAAAATAGAATCGTTGCCCTTAAGACATGTCTCATTAAGGGGAATGTTGTCTATTTCACACATGTAAGAAGGAATGGCAACAGGGTGGCGGATAATCTAGCTAATTTAGGGGTAGGCACGTGTAAATATTTGAAAGCAAGTGATTGGAACTTGCTTCCAGACATGATAGACCACACCCAGTGTCAAGATCTTATCAATTGTGATTATACTGGCTCCAGATGGTGGGTTGGAATAATTACTAGTGCTGGCATAAAATCTTTCTAGCACGTGGTGCTTCATGGCTGTAATCTTTCATTTATTAGTTATGACTAGACGTGAGATTTATATATGATGGTTTGGGCATATACTTTCATATGTCTGATGAAGGCTAGTACGCATCTTGTCTTGTTCACTGGGGATCAAGTGATGTGTATTAATGGTGAGTTTGATCCGAGATCCTTCGTAAGGATTGTGTTGTGCATTTTCCTGGATGTACTCATCATGACAAGAACTGGTACGAGGATATATATTATGGTGCGGGGTGGTGAAATTACTATCATATGTTCGTTGGGAATTCTTTCTCTGAATTGTTGTGATTTTATTGTTAGGGTGTTGATAGGTAATATCTGGTTCATCATGATGGGTGATAAAGGCAAGGGTAAGAGGTCGCAATCTTTTTCAGACTCCCATGAGCTGGCATCCCAGGCACAACGCCAGACTTTATGGGAGTCCTGAATGTTTGAATTAGAATTTCCTCAAGACATTCAGAATCACATCTCTGTGACTGAGCGGATATTATGGGATGAACTTGATACTCAAAAATTGAAAGAGGACTCTAAGAAGGTACAGGAGTGGATTTTGGACCCTGGTCATAGTGTGGGGCATATGAGTCTTTATGAAAAATAGGTAGTGTTTTTTTGGGTCATGAAAAACTTGGTGGGTAGGGATGAGTGGGACTGTCAAACTAATGACTCGGGTAGTCCTTCTCTAGATCCATGAAAGGCTTCCATCTCTGCTTCGATTCAACATGTTGAAGCTTTAGTTCAGTGGGTTGAAGACAAAGTTGATTTCTCGATATCCTGTCTGGGTTTTCAATTCCCTGCTCCCTCGATTCCTGGTGCAGCCAAACCAGATTTTCTTGGCTCCACTCAGAGCAATGGCCAAGACTTATTCTATATTTTGCTGTAATTCTGCTCTGGGGGCCGACGATCCTTTTTTATTCTAGTTCTTTTTTGGGTCCTCTAATGCTCATTGTGGTGGTTCTTCTCTTGTTAGGCTATATGTCTTATCGGCTTAAAAGCAGACTGTTCTTATGGATGGCTTCTCTCTTCTTGCTAAACTGTGTTCATCACATCTAATGGTGGATGTTGCCTTGATTATCTTTTTTTGGTATGGTATATGATCCTTCAAGGTTTCTAAAAAATCTTATGGGTCCTGAGTTTGTGAGGGTTATGATTGTAATGATGGGTGCCAATTTGTCTATGTCCGAGCTTCTTCAGAAGCTAGTCTAATTTTGTTTAGCTTGAGTTTGAGGGTTGGGAAGTAGTGAAGTTTTTCAGTAATAAGAGATAGTTTAGAGTCGGGGCTATTTCTAAGTAGTATTTTCTTTTTGCTACAATCATGCTTAAGATGGAAAGAAGTTGATTTTTCTCTTTGTAAATGGTTTTAGAAGGCCTTTCTTCTTCTTATTAATGTGAATATTGTACTTACAAAAAAAAAACATGTCATCAACATACAGTTTTATATTAATGAAGTGATCACCAACCTATTTGGAGTATACATAGTGATCAACTTTGCTTCTTACAAACCCCTGATCCAAGTATGTATCTGTCAAAATTTTGGTACCACATCCTTGGAGATCGCTTTAGACTGTAAAGGGACTTCTTTAATTTACATACTAGCTCTTCCTTTCCTTTTTCTACGAACCCTTCTGGTTGTTTCATGTATATTTATTCTTATAGATCCCGATGTAAGAATGTTGTATTCACATCCATATGCTCTACTTCAAGATCAAAACCAACAACAATAGAAAGAAGGAATCTAATAGAAGTTAATTTTGCAACTGGAGAAAATATTTTGTCAAAACCAATTCCCTCTACCTGAGAATATCCCTTTGCTACCAAGCGAGATTTGTACTTCTCCACTTTACCTTCTGTGTTCAACTTATTTTTAAATAGCCATTTGCTCCCAATGGCTTTTCTTCCAGCTGGTAACTGGACTAGATTCCAAGCTTCATTTTTGTCCAAGGCATCCATTTCTTCAACCATGGCCTTTTTCCAGAGATCACTATCCTGTGAATCAACAACTTCCTTCACATTCCTAGGATCATCATTGATAATAGACAAAGCAAAATGAGAGCGAAAACCAGGAGGGGATTACCTTTCTAGTTTCCTTCTTTATCGATATGATCTCCTAAAAACTGGGTTATGAGGTTCTTCTTCTTCTGATTCAAATTCTTTTGTTGAGTCAGATTCTTCACCTTCTAACTCAAACTCTATTTTCTCTTATTCTTTTTCCATTAGATTCACTTCCTATCTGGGGAATTTTTTGACCTCTCTAAACACAACATCTCGACTGTAAACAGTCTTCTTAGTTACATGATTCCAAAGCTTATAACCTTTCATACCATCTTTATAGCCAATAAAGATACACTTCTCAGCTTTGTTATCCAACTTGCTCCTTCTCTCCTTTGGAACATGTACATAAGTATCACAACCAAGAAATTTCATATGCTTAATAGAGGGTTTCTTACCAGTCCATACCTCTTGTGGAGTTTTATCAATCAATGTTGATGTGGGTGATCCATTTACCAAGTAACATGTTGTCTCCACTGCTTCTACCCATATTTCTTGTCATATCCTAGCACTGCTTAGCATGTTCCTTTCCTTTTCCATAAACGTCCTATTCATACTCTAAGCAAATCCATTTTGTCGAGGTGTGTATGGATTAGTCTTCTACCTTGTTATATCACACTTCTTACAGAAGTCCTCGAATTCATTCCCATGGAACTCTCCACCATTATCTATCCTCAACACCTTTATTTTCTTTTTTGATCGATTTTCCACAAGAGCCTTAAATTCTTTAAACTTAGCAAATAATTCAGATTTATTTAAAAGGAAATAGATCCATGTGTCCCTTGATAAATCATCTATAAATGAAACATACTACATAGATTTTCCTGATGATGGAACATGAACATGTCCAAACACATCCCTATGTATTAATTATAGAATTCCCTTTGCTCTTGTAGCACCAGATGAAAATATTACTCAATTTTGTGCTCCATATATGCAATGTTCACAGAAATCAAACTACATAGTGCAAACAGTCATACGTTCAACCATACCTTTACCTTGTAATGATCAAAGTCCCTTTTCTCCAATATGCCCCAATCTTTGATGCTATAGCATTGTCTTTCCTCGTGATGCAGTTAGGGTTCCGTCATCTTTACCTCCTTCCTAAAGCACAACATAATTGTTACATTCATCAATGATGGTTCTTCCCAATAGTTTGTACAGATTTCCATACCAAACTCCCCTCATCAATACCATTGATCATCGAACCAATTTGCAACCACCATCTCCACACACATTCTCTACATCTGCAACATCTATCTTTCCGACAGATATCAAGTTTCTTGCTAGATTCAGAATGTGTAGCACTCCAGGTAGAGTTCTAATCCTGCCATCCTTCAGTTTTAGCTTGAATCTACCACGTCCAATGATACTGGATCGTGAATCATCTCCTAAGTACACATCTCCATTGTACTTTTCATATTCAAGGAACCACTCCCTATGAGGGGTCATATGACATGACACACCTGAGTGAATCAACCATATATCACGTTCTGAATGATTACCCATGGAAGCTAGGTACACATCCCCTCTGTTGATGCTCAACATTGACATGCTTCCAAGAGGTCGAAGCATGACGCCAAAGGCGAACATACTGAACATTTTGTCAAATTCATTTCATCTATATTATCATGTCAAGATTTTCATGTCATATGTTCATGTCTTCATGTTGATTGCTTTCATATTTTGTTTCCCAAATTCTGAGTCCATTTGATCTTTTCGGCAGTCTATCAAAATTTCAACAAGTAAAGGCCTATTACGCGTTGTCAACTAAAATTCATAAATTTTACATCCATCCATAAATTCATTAGTCATACCTATTAATGCCATCTCATTATGTCCAAGATCCAAAAGGTAGAGCACATTCTCATTTAAAAATAAAATTAATTAAAGTCCCCATTCCCTTTCCCTAACTTATCTTTTTAATTTCCATTATTATTTAAACCTCCCCACTCCTTTTTATCTTTCCTAAGTTAAGTCTATGTATTAATCCCTTTTCCTAAGAAAAACTTTCCTACCCCTTTCTCCCATCTTTCCTATCCCTTTCTCCCACCTCCTTTTCCTTTATTGTCGAAATAAAATTAAAAAAAAAAATCTACCCCTTTCTCCCATCTCCTATTTCTTTATTGCGGAAATAAAATAAATAAAAAAATCCAAACTTTCCCAAACTTCATTTAAGGAAAATTAATAAATTTTAAATGCCTCTTCCCCCAAACATTTTGCCCCAAAACCCCTTTATGATCCTTTAACCTACGTTCATCCAAAATTATTTAAGCCAAGGTCTTTCAAAAGGGAGAGAAAAGTATCTTCTTATGGAGCATATAGGAGTCATCATACCTTTACAAAAGAGTGTAATCCTTGATTAAAGTATTTTGGCACACTTTCATTAAAGTGCTTATGACATTATTTGAAGACATCATGAAGACATATGCTTTCATGCACACTATGATTAAAGGTGATTCAATGTTCTTATGTTGACAATATAATTTTGGCTCATATGGAGGGGAAGATACCTAATTTTGGTGGCGTTAAACTTGGCTTACATGATATGGGACTTTCAATGAAAGAGTGTATTTTATAACGGGTTGCAATGATCGCAGTATTTTCAAACTTTGCTTTCCATTTGTGGATATATAAGGAAGTTAAAAGGGCTGTTGGTAATGATAGAATGTAGTCAAGAAATAAGGAATGGAGAGCGGCGGTTCCATGGAGATGTCCAATAGAAAACACAGGCCTCATGTTATATTGTCATATCGTGGTCTCATTTGTTATATTGTCTCTTCCACAGAAGCTATGGATGCTTCATTGCAACAGAATTGACAAAGAGGGAAGAAACCATCGTTGCCCTTTTGAGTTTGTTTATGTGTTAGTGGTGACAATTTTGCTGTATTTTAGGTTTGATCTATAAACTATGATGTTTATAAGAAGAAGTGACACGAGGAAGAAGAACTTGACTGTAGAGTTAACAGTGGTAAAAACAAACTCAAAATAACATCTTTTTTCCAGAAAGAAAATAGCAGTTCCTTGTTATTCATAGGTGAATCAAAGGTAACATATTACATCAGCAAGATAAAGATATCATTCACAGTCAAGAGAAATATCAGAACTAGAGCAAACGTGGGCTGGCCTTCATAGAGACATCTGGTGCAGGAAGAAGCCAATTCCATCTAATCCACATTGTTCAAGTGTTGACCATAGGGAAGATAATGAGAGCCCATAGATCTTATCCAAGGAGGGCTCCGGGAAGAGATTAAATCAAGTACACTCAAAGTGTTATGGCATCAAAGGATACCAGACAAATAGAATCATACCATACTCAAGAATCCTATTGGCTGAGGAGTAAACTCAAAATAACGTCGTGAGCCCGATAGACCAAGTGACATAAACCTTTCAAATCTTCCAAAATTATTTGAGCAAACATAGATTGTTTTTATTATTTTATTAAATTTGTTGGTTCTTACTTAAAATAAATTTTGTTTCAAGAAGAAGATAGGGAATTTATATTTTAATTTTTTCAGAACCTAATTGAAATTTTGTTTCAAGAAAAAGACAAGGGATTACAGTCTTTTTAGCTTTTCCATATTAGTATAAATTCATGCTAAATTAAGTTTTCTTATGCATATAGAACTTGTTTTTTATAATTCCAAATCAAAATTATTTGAGCAAACATAGATTGTTTTCATTATTTATTAAATCCGTTGGTTCTTACCTAAAAGAAATTTTGTTTCAGGAGAAGACAGGGAACTTATATTTTATTTTTTTCGAAACTTAATTCAAATTTTGTTTCAAGAAAAAGAACAAGGGATTTATATTTTAAATTTTTCAAGGATAATAATAAATGAGAGTTAAAAGCTTAAAGTATAATTGATGGTATTTGGATCTCATTTATTTTATAAATGTATTTTTATAAGTGAAAAAGACTGAATCTAATGAATTTATGATGGGAATACTAGGGCTAACAATCAACCTTCATTATTTTCAAGTAGAAAGGGAAAACCACCCTTCATGTGCGCAATCAAGTGTTATTGGGATCTACGTGTATGTTTTGGTCATGTAATGATGTGTGAAGAGAGAAGGTAAAAAGAAATTTAATAGAATTGTGAAGTCTATCAAAACTTGTGCCCCTTGAGCTACAATATGTGAGTAGAAGGGGGTTGGCTTCTGCATCCATTAGGTCATGAAAATTAAGCAACAAGCTACTAATGGACATCCTGACTATATACTATCGATATTCAATATAAATATTTTCTTCACGTGTTAACCTTATTTGGCAATTCAATTATCTTCAATACATGAGATTATAAGAGGACCCATGCGAATGGTCGACAGGAAAAATGGTGTTGCTTGTGCAAATTATTATGTGCATAAATTTTGATGTCTCGCGTAGTTCAAGTTTCAATTTCAAAGGTATAGTCGCTCCACATCCAGGCCAGGTCTCAATTTCAAAGGTATAGTTCCTCCACGTCTAGGGGTTTTGAGGTTCTCTAAAGCTACCTAAAACTTCGAAAACTCCTATAACTATGCCCCTTGGATTTTTGGACCTTTTTTTGCTTTGTAAGATTCCATTGGCATTCGAAGGTTCAAGGAAAAAACATTGAATTATTCACCAAATGTTTTCAAATTTAAAAAATTTATGTACAAAATCCTTTTGGAGGAAACTTATTTTCACTTATGTGGCGATTTAGAAGTTTGATGTAACTAATTTTCACTTATTTTCCTAGACTTGCTTTCATCAGATAAACTTATATTATCTACACACAACTTTCTCTCATTTTTTGAAACATATCGAAGTTCTCTTCAATGTTTCATTTCCCCGCTTTGGGGGTATGCTAGCTTATGGTTAACCTTTTGTCATCGTGGCATATATTATGCCAGGCCTCCCATATGGTTGAAACCATAAGCCATAAATGGTACACAAATTAATACATGTGTTGGCGTGTTATTCAAACCTCCGTTGGCATATGCATGCGGTTTGTTGGCAGGCTAACAACCTACTATATTGGGGACATGTCTGACCGTCCCAATCGCCAAATTTGGCGAGCTGGTCGCGCCCCCCTTTTACCCTTAAACTAAAACATGTATTAACGTAAATAAAATACTTGTTACATGATTACATAAGGGAAATTTATAGCATGTTAATAAAACGATTGGCTAGTGGATTGAAGGTCACGATTTTAAATCCCAATGAGTGTAACCTAGACTTTGGAATAATTTAGTCCAACTTTAGGGTGACACATGTCACGCTTGGGTTGGTCCATGTTGTTTCCTAGTCACTATCATTTTTCATGTGTCATCATATAACTGGGCCACCTCAGTGTCATTGGATGTTGAATCAACTATGCCACTTGTCATCATGCCGCTAGTACACGTCAATTTATCCTACCACATGGCGCTATCAAGGAGTTCCACTTCAGCCTGTTGACTAGGTTTCCATGAGGCATCCTGCAATCTTTCTTTTGTCATTTCTTACAAACTTCATACTTCAATATATTTGTCATTCGAGCTCCGTTTAACGTGTCGTTCACATCATTGGAATCATATCAACAAGATCTACGCAATGGACCTATCACTTTTAACAATTGAACACTGATTTTTTAGCATTCTTGGATCCTTCTGGATCACCTAGGTGAATAAGCCTTATAAGTGGCTTAGGTCCACTTTCCAAAATATTATATGTGATGAGAAAAAAATTGGCTTTAGGAGGACATTTTTTCCACTTGAGGAGAAAAATAATAAAATAAAGAAGAATACCATGGGCAATAGCAGTTACAAAAGGCATACCAAGGGAATCCATCAATACCATGGGTCTTCTCCTAACTTCATGAAGAGTCAAAACCTTGGTCCATTTTAGTGGGACGATTTTCCATTTTTAATATAAAATAATACATAACAACCACCATACCATGGGTGTGTGTGAGAAATTCAAACAATCAAGTGAGTAATTCGAACCACAGGAGAATCTAGGAGCATTAGTGAGGTTCACAAATCAAATTTGGGTGCAAGATTTAGCAAAAACCATCAAATTACAAATAAATTACACACAATGATCGCTGGAAACAAGATAATTTTGGACTGTCTAACCATGAAATTGTTATTTACAGGTTTATAAATACATCATAAGAGTTTCGAATGGCTTTGGAAGCCAATTGTGAGCAAATAACCCAAAATTGCCAAATTGGCATCAAACCCCCCTAAGTGGGCCAATCTCATCCCAAATATCTCCAAATGGCCACGAATTGCTGAAGTGGCATGGCTAATGTGTTGTGGGTCAATGATTAGACCTTGGACAATGTGGGTGTGGAAAACCGGATGGTTTAGAGTCTCAATGCAATATTAATTGCACCAAATCAAGCCAAATTTGGGCAAAATCCCACTCTAGCGCCCCAAGTCAACTTGCTTGTCCACATTCAATGAATGGGAGTGCACCAGCAATGATGGATGTGCATATGTGGCTTTTTGAATAGGCTAGAGTACCCATGTGGGTCATAGAACCTCAACTTGACATGGCATATGTCCACCTAAGCACCCCTAGTCCACCTCATAGTGTATTAAAGCTTAAAAAAGAAATAAAATTGACTAATTAGTGTAACTAAGGTACTAATGATGGATTAATTTTCTAACACCCTCCCTTAAACCAACAACTAAGTATGCTCACAAAATTATGAATGCCTTGGCAAAAATGGCTCAAGTCACCGCAAGTACATAATCATAAATTACAATTTTTATTTGTCCATGTGAACCGAGGAAAGAAGAAAAACCTCATGGGAAAAACCTTCCCTCAAGAATGGACATGGGGTTGGACCAGCAATAATATAATAGTAAATTACCATCCTTCACTCACCCCAAGCAAATATCTCAGGTAAGTGAAGGTCTTCTCAGTGAAAGCCTTGGTAAAAATGTCAGCAGTTTGCTCGGTGGATGGGCAATACTGCAGTGAGATCACCCTGTCATGCACTAGGCCCCGAATGTAATGCATGTGAATATCTATGTGCTTTGTCCTCTGCCTCTATACTGGATCAGTAGATATCTTGATGGCACTCTGGTTATCCACCCAAATGTTGGTTGGAGAATCAATTGTGACACCAAACTCCCAGAGAATTCCCTGTAACCAAACACATTGTGTTGCAGCATTGACTGCTGCCCTGTATTCGGCCTCTGCTGATGAAAGTGAGATGGTGTGCTTTTTCTTACTTGACCAGCAAATGGGACCTTCAGCAAACATGAAGACAAAACCTGATGTTGAATTTCTGTCAATTGGATCACCGTCCCAATCTGAATCAGAAAATCCAGCTAGTTGAAGTGAGGAACTAGCTTTGTAGTGCACCCTGAATTTCTTAGTTCCTTGGACATACTGAAGAATTATTTTTGAAGCCCTCCAATGGAGCTCATGTGGCTGGTACAAATGTTTTTCCACAACACTCACAACATAAGGAAAATCATGTCTTGTATGAGTGAGGTAGAGCAAGTTGCCCACTAGTTTCCTGTAGAGTGTGATATCCACCATTGGGGAATTGCCAAATTCATGCATTTTAATACCAGAAAGAAAGGGAGACTTGGATGCCTTACACTCAGCCATATTAAACTTCTTTATCAGGGCTGAAGCATACTGTGACTGACTCAGCATAATTCCCTTACCATTTTTCTCAATTTCTAAGCCCAAAAATTGCCTTGGCAATCCTAGGTATGTCATAGCAAATTCACTGTGCAAAGAGTTCTTAATTTGTCCAATTGAATTGGTGCAGCTACCTGTAATAAGAATATCGTCAACATAAGAAAAATGATCTGAAAATCAACATCATTCTACTGCAAATGCACATTAGGGTCTGATTTGCATCTTGTGAAGCCAATTGAAAGCAAGAAGACATCCATCTTTGCATACCAAGCCCTGGGGGCTTGCTTGAGTCCATACAGTGATTTTTTCAGCCTACGTACCAATGAAGGATCCTCTTGGAAACCTTCAGGCTGATGCATATATATCTCTTCCTGTATCTCACCATGCAATAATGCACTCTTTACATCCATGTGGTGAACTTCCCAACGCTTACTAGCTGCTAGTGCAAGAACTAAGGCTAATTGAGTCCATCTTTGCAACCGGTGCAAAGGTCTTTGTGTAATCAAACCCATGGACTTGAGAAGAGCCCTTAGCCACTAATATAGCCTTATGTTTTATATCAGAACCATCAACAGCAAGTTTTGTTTGGAAGACCCATTTACATTGAACAAATTTCCTCTTGGGAGGAAGGGGAACCAATTCCCATGTATTGTTCTCTTGGAGGGACTGAAGCACATCTTCCATTGCCGAATTCCATCTTGGGTATGTACAAGATTTGTTATATGTCTGAGGGTCAGAACTGATCAACATGTAAAAGTGCTTAGCAAGAGCACTATCACTTGCAAAAGAAGCCTTACTAGTTTGTGATCTAGTTTTCCTAGGCTCTTGGGGTTTGCCTGCCAATTCCCTAGCTGCTTGCACAATTTTATCAGCCCATTTGGGACTAGATGGTGAGTCATATACAACAATATCATCTTCAAAAACATTCATATCAGAATTATTAGAAAAAACAGAGCATGTGTCATCACTTACATCTTCGAATGGTTGAGGAGAGGAGCAATCCCCCAATGCAAGTTCGAAATTAGGAATTGGATCTTCTTCGAATTTGACACTTCTTTAAACAAAGGTTTTGCCAGTGGATGTGTCAAAGAGCTTGTACCCTTTGGTTTCCTCACCATATCCAACCATGAGACACTCCTTTCTTTGTGGCTGCAAGGATTTCCTCTTCTCTGAAGGAATTCTTGCCCATGCTTTTGTCTCGAATATCCTGAAATTTAAGACATCTGGTTTTTCACCAAACCATGCCTCATAGGGTGTCATTCCTTTCACTGATTTGTGGAAGGCTCTTTTCTGAATGTGAGCAGTATATCTGATGGCTTCAGCCCATATCTTGGGATTAAGTTCCCTGACTTCTATCATGCAAGTTTCCATCTCTTTGAGAGATCTATTCTTCCTCTCTGGCACACCATTTTGTTGTGGTGTGTAGGGAGTTGAGTCTTGCATTTGGATTCCACACTCCTCAAAAATTTGTTGTAGATTCTTATTTGGACATTCCTTTCCATTTTCAGTCCTAAGTACTTTGATTTTCTTCCCACTCTGATTCTCTACTAGTGCTTTCCAAACCTTGAGTCGCTCAAACACCTCAGATTTCAATTTCAGAAAATACACCCAGCAAAATCGAGAGTAGTCATCAATGAATGTAAGCACATACCTAGATCCACCATATGAGGGAGTGGGTATTGGACCAATCAAATTATAATGCACCAACCCAAGTGGTTGTGTTGCTATCCTTGCCTTCCCCTTCTCGTAGCTTTGCTCAGGATGCTTCCCAATCACACATCCAATACATGCTCCAGTGGATGGCTGAATTTGTGGAAGACCTTCCACCATTCCTTCTTTGTGCAATGTTTGGAGATATCTGTAATTCATGTGGCCAAACCTCTCATTCCATAGTTTGGAAACCTCATTGGCATGTGATTGAAGTGCTTGATCACTGGAAGTAGGGAGGAAATTAGAGAATCTGTACATTCTCTCATGATGATCAGCATACCCAACTGCAACAACTTGGTCTGTTGAGATTTCAGAAATATCTACAGAGTTAGGAGTAAAGATTACTCTCTTTGGCTCTCCTGTATGGGTCATCTGGTAGATTGACAACAAATTTTCTTCAAGGTCCAATACATACAGTACATCACTAAAGAACCCATGGTCTAAATCAATTCTCCCAATCCCTCTGGTATGGAGTTCAAAATCATCTCCTATTCGAACTGTTGGGCCAACATTCGAACTCATGGAGGAGAATAATTCTCTCCTGGATACCATATGCCTGGAAGCACCTGAATCAATAATAAAGGATGAGGAATTAGAAGTACCTTCCACCAATGCATGACATTTCTCCTTTCCTTCACTTGAACTAGAGATGCCATCTTTCTCCCTTGTGCTGTTAGGAACTGGAATGCTGTTCTTCTCCAGCAGCTGCGCCATGGTGTCTATGGTTGTCTTCATGCATGAGATTTATGGATTCCATCCCTTATGGCAATAAGTGCATTTGGCCTTCTCTTTTCCTTTCTTCTCCTTTTCTTTGTGTGGATTCATAGCTCCCTCACTGGATTTGGGTTTTTCTGATTTCTTCTTGGACTTGGGTTTGCCCTTTGTTGAATTTGAAACCCCCACTGCTAGTTCTTGATATTTGGTCTTGATGGAACCCATTTGGACCAATTTCTCTTGCCCTTGAGTGAGTGACTCCATGAAATTTTCCAGACTTGGAATTTGCTAGTTTCGAAGGGTGAGTTTTCCTGAGTGAATGTGCTCACAAAGATTGAGAACTCTGGCCCCAACTTCAAAAGTATAGACAAGATCAATTGATATTCCTTCTTCTCAATCCCACATTGTTTTAACTACAATAAAAGTGATTTGAACTTGGTGAAGAAGTCATGGATTGTATCATAGTGCACTGGGCTCAAGCTTATCAGCTCATTCTCAAGCTGGTGACCATGTACCTCATCAGTTTTTCCAAATAGAGACTCAAGCTTCTCCCAAACCTCCTTTGGTGATGTCAAACTGTCAAGGTGGAACAACATCTCTCTTGAGATGCTCAGACATAGAAAACCATATGCTTCATCCAATTTATTAAAATACTTGGCTTTTTCTACAACAAAATTTGGTTCCACTTCAGTGCCCATGGTAACTCTGAAAAGCCCCTTGGCTCGTAATTGAATCACCATCTCTGCCTTCCATTCAAAGAAGTTTAAAGGTGTTAGCATGATGTGGGTAGCCTCCATTACATCCTGCACTGATGGTGGTGAAACTGCTAACTGGTTTACACACAACAATTCGATTTTATCTAGAATTCACTAACAAAGCAACTCAAATCCACTAAGAATTTGGTTTGCAAATCAAAAATCTCCAACTAGATTTGATACCATGTGATAAATTCAAACCAAAAAGTGAGTAGTTTGAACCACAAGAGAATCTAGGAGCATTAGTGAGGTTCACATATCAAATTTGGGTGCAAGATTCAGCAAAAACCATCAAATTACAGATAGATTACACACAATGATAGCTATAAACAAGATAATTTTGGACTGTATAACCATGAAATTTTTATTAACAGGTTTATAAATACATCATAAGAGTTTTTAATGGATTTGGAATCCAATTGTGAGCAAATAACCCAAAATTGCCAAATTGGCATCAAACCCCCCTAGGTGGGCCAATCTAGTCTCAAATCTTTCCAAATGGCCACGAATTACTGAAGTGGAATGGATGATGTGTTGTCAATTAATGATTACACCTTGGAAAATGTGGGTGTTGAAAAATGGATGGTTTAGAGTCTCAATGCAACATTAATTGCACCAAATCAAGCCAAATTTGGGAAAAATCCCACTCTAGCGCCCCAAGTCAACTTGCATGTCCACATTCAATGAATGGGAGTGCACCAGCAATGATGGCTATGCATATTTGGCTGGTTTACTAGGCTGGAGTACCCATGTGGGTCATAGAACCTCAAATTGACATGTCATATGTCCACCTAAGCACCCCTAGTCCACCTCATAGTGTATTAAAGCTTAAAAAAGAAATAAAATTGAATAATTAGTGTAACTAAGGTACTAATGATGGATTACTGTTCTAACAGTGTGGACCAATATCATGATTAAAATACTAAGGGAGGCATAATACCAAGAAAAAAAACCATATGATATATCCCTTACTCTAATTTAGACCCAAAACATGTGTCTTAGCCTAGACAATGAACCCACACATGTAAGAGAAGAGGGGATTTATCCAAGTGAAAGGAGGAAAGATCAACATATGTGACTTAATACTTCATTGAGATTTTCTCTTTCAACCATTGAGATGTCTTTACATGTGTGTCATATCTTCAAGTCGTCTAATTCTTCCTCAACATATGTTCCATGCTCTAAATAACTTAGATAACTTAGAAATTTTAATTTAATTTTCCCTAATTGATCCATTGAGGAAGTTGATTGGATTATTCGACTAGTTGGACTAGCCCTAGTCTACTTCTCACTTCACTTTTTCGAAGACGCAATCGACAACTAATAAAATCGAGAACATCATAAACTGTTGAGACCGACGACTCCAACATGCTCTGTCAACGTCAACCACTGCACACCGACAATACCGACTTTGATAGACTGTCACTTTGTCTACCAGTCGATTGTGATGGTTGAGCTTATGTAATCGTTACGACTTCTAGTGTAACTGAGCGTAATGGGTAGGCACCCAAGCATTCCATCACACTCTATATAAGCATGTACATTAATGTAATATAGAGTTAGTGATGCATGTAACATAGCACACATAGAAGTAATATAAGAAATTTGTTCCAAATTCTTTCATTTTGTCTATAACATATTATTATTGCCCGATTTCTTTGATTTGCCGACATATTCTAAATTGCTTTCGACATAACAAAACTCAACTCATTCATTCGAATCTGTTGTCCCCCACTGAACACCTGGGAGACATGGGTCATTGATATTAGAGTCATCAACTAGTCTTCAATATTTCCAACCTAATGTTGGGTAAATTTTGCGTAGACACTTTGTTAACACTCAGAATGTACCTAGGTTGTGAAAGGTAGATCCCGAGGTAACATCAAAAACCACTTTAGACTATATTTCTGACCTAATATAGTCAGAGAAGGATCTCTCACTATTTACAAAGTTTTTATACTCAATATATTCAATCAAATATATTCAGAAGGTCAAATTTCTGATAGAACAAGTTTGTTTTTATAAATTTTGGTGGGATAATCATGAAGGAGACCATTGGGCAATGGAGTCAACAATCAGGCCTGAAGTAGGTTGTAGGAGGTAGGGGTTTGAAATTTTATGGACAGAGGCAAGGTAGGCACAATTTCCTTAGTATTGAGGTATTAACAGGTTTATTAGTAGACAAATGGATACAAACCATCAAGCAGAGCACCTAATTAGGGTGAATTCTGCAATACTTTAGAAGAAAATGTTTGAACAATGGACCTAGAGCATGCAAGATGAATTCTAACCCATATAAACTATTTCTCAAGCATGAAAGAAAATACAAAATGGAGTGGGAAATAGGATAAAATTTCACATAAATAAATTACTTATTGAATAAAAATATGGCACAAGAATCTCTGCCATGAAAAGGTTTAACATTCCCCCTTTGCAAATTTTTATTCATCTCTGGAAAACTGAAGCCATCACAATGAAGAGCCTCTCTGCTCTTGAAAAATCCAAACCTAAAACTATCAATTACATTTTAATTTATAGAAAAATAACCTCTACATAACCCTGAATTCGAAACCTAACTGAATTCTAAAATTAAAGACAGTTACAACAAATTTCCTTCATTTTAGGATGCGAACTGCTGAACGATAGGTTTCAAAGTCCCTCATGCAGATCTCTAATGGTGATATATGTGTAAAAACTGAAAGAGGTTTTTGTAATTGTCCATGTTATTGAAACAACCCATGTATTCTTTTCTCTAAATTCATCTCCACCTCCTCAGAATCGGCCTTTGAAACGGATGACTCAGTTAGTAAACTTGTAAATTTCTAGAAAAATACATTGTGAAGATATTTTAAATTATTCCAACCTGTGATACCTATGTAAAATATGAAGGAGGATTTTGAATATAGGAATGTTAGGAATACAAACCTGTCTCATTTTTGTAAAATTCAATTCCATTTGTCTGAAACAATTCTTTGAATTTGATGGCTGAAACAATCCTTTGGAAAACCTGAAAAATTGCCTGTAGTGACTGACTTTGTTTATCCTAAACCATAGCACCTGTATGAAAAATGAGAGATATTATTGTGGATAGGAATGTTATAAAGAAAATCCTCTCTCAGTTTCTGAAAATTCATCTTCATTTGATGGAAACAATTCTTTGCATTTGATGACTAAAACAATCATTTTGAAATCTGAACATTTTCCCTTTGAAGATGACTTTGATTATCTAAATCCTTAGTACCTGTGTAAAAACGGAGAGAGGTTATTGTACATAATCATGTTATTATGAAAAAACTCTTTCCATTTTGGAAAATTATTCTTTGTTTTCCGGAAACAGTTCTCTGAATGAAATGACTAAAACAATCATTTTTATAAAAAACATGTTCTATTGCTTAAGAAACCTTGTCTTTAAATGTTGGGACTAAATAATATTCTGCCATTACAAGTGCTTTGATTGAATTTACAAGGAAATCCATATATATTTTCTTGAATAATTTCAAACTCCTCAATGCCTAGCTCCTCCATGAAAATCATATCACAACCATTTTTCCTCTAAAGCATCACAAAACAAAGACCTAGCTCATTTTATGCCAGTGAAATGGATTTTGACCATGAATCCATTTGGAAAATTAAAAATATGATAGCACATGTCCCAAGCTGCTTGCTATTTAAAATTTTGCTGAGTTTTGGAATATTACCGAGCCAACACTTTCAATATACGAAATTAATATATAGCGCTGATCTATTAGCCAAATCCAGGATCCACCTACACGTGCCACAACTTGCACATGGTATAAAAATTCTGCAAATCTCAAAACTTAATTTCTCCTTGCTTTTTCCTACAGCGGAATTTTTTTGGGCAATTGATCTCTTGGTTAGTCCACACAAAGAGGACGCGTGGTTTAATATTTCATCAGGGGCATCTTTATTCTGCGAATTTGAAAATTTCTTTTATCCTCACATCTTCACATCGCGGAATTAATGCTAGTCGTTGGATGGTTTAGGATTTGACCTGCGTCATTGATTTCTGATTTGATTTGCACAACAATAATTCTCCACTCCAATTGCTTTGCATGATGTTTCTGTCAAAGGCTCGATCTTGGTAACATAGTCTATTTTTGCAAATCTGAAAGTGATTCCCAGCACGATCGACATTGCAAATGAGTAGTATTCTCCTCATAATGAACACGCCTGCTTGAACTTTGAATATCTTGATAGTGAGAAGATTGACGTCATATCTCTTCATTTGAACTCTCGACATTATTTACACTACTTGAATTGAGAGTAATTTTTTTAAGAAACAAGAATATTGCCTATTATCATGACATCTGATTGCACCAAGGCATATTTATCCAACCGTATAATGTATTCATCTGAACGCTTTTCACTGCATTCACTATTCTTCTCTTCATAAACTTTGAATATATATGTTTTGGATAACAAATTGTAAACATTTCAAACATTGCATCCCAATGAACGTTTGCAGGCATTTCACTTGAGATGCTACACCGACACTATCAATACGAATCTTCACCAAGTTGCTGCAAACTTAACTTGTGGATCTCCTCCATTATCAAAACCGTAGAAGTTAAAGATAACAACTCTTACTAAGAATCATCCAATTCGTAGCGCTTATCCTCTTGTTGAAACATTTGAAACTCATTTAAATATAAAAAATCAAGCCGACAAATTTCTTGTTTTAACTATTACTCATTATCTGCGTTTTATCCCACATGCAAAAGAGATTTTGACCTTTTGCACTTTATATACATCAAACGTTTGAATGTATATCAAGGAACAAATAAAGTAATACTTGGGAGCTTGGTGCTTGGCTGCTGACTTGTATTGTGGGTTGATATGACAAGTGCATGGTCCCCATGCAATTTGGTGTTTGGAAATGGGCCCTAGGAAATTTTAAATGATTTAGCAAATGACTCAAGCCCTAAAGTTACCCAACCACCAACAAATCATTTGATATTCATAATGCAACAACACCAACTTCTTGGAAGCATAAAATAGTGCTAACAGCTGGCTCCACTTGGGATGTTATCCTCCCTGCGAGGTAGAATAGAACCCCGTAGAATAGGTACCGAATCCATTGGTATGCTCCCAATATTTCTATGAAACCCTCAACATGTTCTACTCTGTAACCATCACCTGAAACCATTTTGCAAACAAATCTCTGTCGACCTGTAAACTGTCATACTCTGAAGACTGAAAGCAACTGTAACTGCAAACCTTAACCTATAATTGAACTGCACTTAAAACTAAAAATAAACTGAAAAATACTGAAAGAAATGCTTGCCATGTCGAGCTTATTCATGCCTACCTATCCTACTTAACTGAGCACAAATTCCCAATCAAACACAATATGACTTTCAATGAATCCAATCAAGCAATTTATCCAATAATTTTGATTCTTCCTCATGCTTGATTGGAATTAGAAAATAGGAACATAATGGTAACAGGTTATGATAAGAGACTTTATCATTACTGCAAACATATAACCAACCATTCTAACTCAAACGTTTATCCATGTACTCTGCTATTGGATCATAAAAAGCATGACAAATTTCAAAATACTTAATCACCTCCTTGTCATGACAAGGCTGTCCAAAAAGTAACTCCTCTTGCATACTGTCAAACTGATATTCAAAAGAACTTTGAAAGGAACTATTACAACTGTTTTTAGATGAAACACCCACAATTTCATTCAAAATTTCTGAATTCAAAACTTCACCTTCCTTATATGCTTCAGTAGAAATATCATTCTTTTCTCCAATAGAATTAGGCAAACAAATTCCTTCTCCTTTAGATGAAATTTCTGAATGTGAAAGATTTAAAGAAGCATTTATTTGAGAACCCTTACCTCTTTATTTGTAATCCAATTCCTCATTGCAAACCACTGATTTTTCCACATGCTGAGATTTACTGCAAGATTGTTCATCCTCCTCATCTTCCACTTCTAAAAAGTTCATGAAATTTTCCATATCCTCAAATTTATGTTTTTGTTCAGAGGCTTTAATTATTTTTCTTATCATTTCAAATTAAGAATAGCACAAAGGTAAACAGTCACCTTCAACACACTCACTATCCTTTCTTTTTTCAGCCTTTTGACTTTGGATTACAGTCCGATTTTCTTCACTAACAAGACTTGAAATCACAAAATTTACAGCTGGTTTTTTAGGTACAACATCCAAGTATTCATCCTCATATTCATCATATATGGGCATACTGAAATATTTTTTTAAATAACCACTAACAAAATTTATAACAGGATGATTGCAATCTTCAGAAAACAAATTAGTAAAACCATCTTCTTTTACATCATTGGGCTAATAATTTCTTTGTTTACTAAGAGAAGGTTTGAGATACACATAATGTTTCTTTTTGTTTATGTTGCTCAACCAAGTCTAATTTCTCATTAGAGGAATTTTGAGGTCTAAAATGGGCCTCCTAAGGAACATAATAAAATAATGGTTAAAATAATAAAATAATATTTATTAATTTTGGAGGAAAAAATAAAAAAAACTACTTTTTGTGTTCGTATTTTTGACATATCTTCCTATTTTTTTACTCAAATTTCGATCGGGAGAGCTCGTTAGATGCATAATTTGATTCTGCATCCAACGGGTACCCACATTGCATACTTTTGATGGACCTCGCTACCCCAAAAACAAGAAATACCTGAAAAAACTTGATGATCATCACATTTTTTTCAGGTATTTCTTGTTTTTGGAGTAGCGGGGTCTGTCAAAAGTATGTAGTGTGGGTACCCATTGGATGCGGAATCAAATTCCACATCCAACGAGCTTTCTCGATCGAAATTTGAGTAAAACAACAGGGAGATATGCCAAAAATACGAACAAAAAGAGTAGTTTCTTTTTATGACAAATATGTCAATTCAACCATTATGGTTGACTTATTTTATTGGAATTCTATTGGTACTTGAATTCCAACTCACATGAACTTATTGTTGCCACGTTTTCTTATAAGGCCAATTTTATACCCCAAATTTCCTCTAATGTTTTCCATTTTATCACCACTGTCTTAGTATGAAATGTTTTTAGACATCCTAAGATTTTTTTCAACCTCCAAACAATTAATAAACATATGCTGCAATGTGACTGACTTTCTCTCCAAAATAAGTAATGACAGTTTAGGAGGAAAGGTAGTTGCATAATAAAGTTTAGCAGTGTTTTCAAGAGGTGGGATTTCTTTTGGCATGTTATAATAAAAACTTGCAAACCTCCTGTTAAAACTAGACATGGTTTAGCCCTCCTATTTCTTCCTGGAATAAAACTATGAGAGTATTTGGTATAATGACCTCCTCTTACCCCAAAATTTCAAAAATATGTCAGAAAACTTTTCCCATGTACTAATGGATTCAGGATGCAAGTGCTTAAACCATTCCTTAACATCTCCTTGCAAGGATTGGGAAAAAGCCCTCATGCAAACATCAACATGTTCTACTTCAAAGAGGTCAAGGAAATGCTCGAAGGCTTGTAAATGTTTTTCAGTTGTAAGGTTCTTGGATTCTCCATCAAACTTAGGAAGGTATTTGTAGTGCTTTGTAGGAAAATCTCGAAGAACATGAGGTAGATGAAGTGGTCTATATCAGTTTGGGATATTGGAAGAAACAGAGCTATGTGGAATGGATGTATTATCAATTGTGGTTTCCTAAGGCTCACACGAGTGATATTTAATGTCATGTGGTTTGAATGAAGGATCTTGATCAAAATCAAATGTACAAGATGATGAAATACTTTCAGTTCACAAAGAATGATATATAGTAGTAAATTCATGGTTTTGTTCTGAGTGCAATGAACAATGGAAAACTGTTTTGACAAGCTTAGGAAAAGATAGGAAAATTTTTACAAGAAGAGATAAGACATCTTGGAGAAAACTAAAACTTGAGTACCTCATCTTTTTATCATGCATTTCCATGTTTTTACAATGAGTTCATTTCCCCAGTAGAGTCTGTCGGTTCTCTCTGAAAACTTGATCTCTTGATCATGTCACCAATGGAGTCACTGAAATTGGATTTTTTAAAATGGAGTTGCCAGGTGAAAAATACACAACCTTGCTGATGTCTGACTACTGTTCACCATCAACAATCAAATCTAAAACTATGTCGTTCATACCCGAGGAAGATTTGAACCTTCGCTCCCCGGCAACGGCGCCAATTTTTTAACATTCAGAATGTACCCAGGTTGTGAAAGGTAGATACCAGGGTAACAACAAAAACCACTTTAGACTGTATTTCTAACCTAATACAGTCAGAGAAGGATCTCTCACTATTTACAAAGTTTTTATACTCAATATATTCAATCAAAGATAGTCAGAAGGTCATATTTATGATAGAATGAGTTTGTTTTTACAAAGTTTTGTGGGATAATCATGAAGGAGACCATTGGGAAATGGAGTCAACAATTAGGTCTGAAGTAGGCTACAGGAGGTAGGGGTTTGAAAGTTTATGGACAAAGGCAAGGTAGGCACCATTTCCTTAGTATTGAGGTATTAGCGGGTTGATTAGTAGACAAAGGGATACAACCCATCAAGCAAAGCACCTAATTAGGGTGAATTCTGTAAGACTTTAGAAGAAAATGTTTTGAAAATGCTTGAACAATGGACCTAGAGCATGCAAGATGAATTCTAACTCATATAAACTATTGCTCAAGCATGAAAGAAAATACAAAATGGAGTAGGAAATAGGATAACAGTTCACATAAATAAATTACTTATTGAAGAAAAATATGGCACAAGAATCTCTGCCATGAAAAGGTTTAACATTCCCCCTTTGCAAATTTTTATTCATCTCTAAAAAACTAAAGCAATTACAACGAAGAGCCTCTCTGCTCTTGAAAAATACAATCCTAAAACTATCAATTACATTTTGATTTATAGAAAAATAACCTATACCTAACCCTGAATTTGAAACTTAACTGAATTCTAAAAATAAAAAACAATTACAACAAATTTCCGTCATTGGAGGATGCAGACTACCGAACAATAGGTTTCAAAGTCCCTCCTGCATATATCTAATGGCGATATTTGTGTGAAAACCAAAATAGGTTTTTGTAATTGTCCATGTTACCAACAAAACCCATGTATTCTTTTCTCTAAATTCATCTCCAACTCCTCATAATATTCCTTTGAAACTGATGACTCAGATAGAAAACTTGTAAATTTCTGGAAAAATACCTTGTGAAGATATTTTAAATTATTCTAACCTGTGATACCTATGAAATAAATGAAGGAGGTTTTTGAATATAGGCCCATTAGGAATCCAAAACTATCCCAGTTTTGTAAAATTCAATTCCATTTGTCTGAAACAATTCTTTGAATTTGATGGCTGAAACAGTCCTTTGGAAAACCTGAAACAGTGCCTGTTAAACTCACTTTGTTTCTCCTAAAACATAGAACCTGTGTGAAACATGAGATATTTTATTATTTATAGGCATGTTCGGAAGAAAATCCTCTCTCAGTTTCTAAAAATTCATCTTCATTTGATGGAAACAATTCTTTGAATTTGATGACTAGAACAGTGATTTTGAAATCTGAACATTTTCCCTCTGAAGATGACTTTGATTCTCCCAATAATTAGCACCTGTGTAAAAAATGAGAGAGGTTATTGTAGATAATCATGTTATGATGAAAAACCTCTTTCAACTTTGGAAATTATTCTTTTTTTTCTTCTTCTGGAAACAGTTCTCTGAATGAAATGACTAAAACAATCATTTTTATAAAAAACATGTTCTGCTGCTTAAGAAACCTTGTCTTTAAATGTTGGGACTAAATAATATTCTGCCATTTCAAGTGCTTTGATTGAAGTTACAAGGAAATCCATATATATATTTTCTTGAATAATTTCAAACTCCTCAACACCTAGCTCCTCCATGAAAATCATATCACAACCATTTTCCCTCTAAAGCATCACAAAAGAAAGACCCAGCTCATTTTATGCCGGCAAAATGGATTTTGACCGTGAATCCATTTGGAAAATTAAAAATATGATGACACATTTCCCAAGCTGCTTGCTAATTAAAATTCCACTGAGTTTTGGAATATTACCGACCCAACACTTTCAATATGCGGAATTAATATATAGCGCTAATCTATTAGCCAAAACCAGGATCCACCTACACATGCCAAAACTTGCACATGGTATAAAAATTCCGCAAATCTCAAAACTTAATTTCTCCTTGTTTGTTCCTACAGCGGAATTTTTTTGGGGGTTGATCTCTTGGTCAGTCCACATGACGAGGACACGTGGTTTAAGATTTCATCACGAGCATCTTTATTCCATGAATTTGAAATTTTCTTTTATCCTTGCATCTTCACATCGCAGAATTAATGCTAGTCATTGGATGGTTTGGGCTTTGACCTGCATCGTTGATTGCCGATTTGATTTGCACAACAATAATTCTCCACTCCAATTGCTTTGCATGATGTTTCTGTTAAAGAATCGACCTTGGCAACATAGTCTAATTCTGCAAATTTGAAAGTGAGTCCCAGCATGATCGGCACTACAAATGAGCAGTATTCTCCTCATAATGAACATGCCTGCTTGAACTTTGAATATCTTAACAGTAAGGATATTGAGGTCGTATCTCTTCATTTGAACTCTCAACATTATTTACACTACTTGAATTGAGTGTAAATTTTTTAAGAAACAATAATATTGCCTATTATCATGACATCTGATTGCACCAGGGCATATTTATCCAACCGTATAATGTCTTCATGTGAACGCTTTTCACTGCATTCACTACGTTTCTCTTCATAAAATTTCAAATATATATGTTTTGGATAACAAATTGTAAACATTTCAAACGCTGCATCCCAATGAACGTTCACAGACATTTCACTTGAGCTGCTACACCAACACTATCAATACGAATCTTCACCAATTTGCTGCAAACTTAACTCGTGGATCTCCTCCATTATCAACACCGTAGAATTTAAAGAGAACAACTCTTACTGAGAATCATCCAATTCGTAGCGCTTATCCTCTTGTTGAAACGTTTGAAACTCATTTAAATATAAAAAATCAAGCCAACAAATTTCTTGTTTTAACTATTACTCATAATCTGTGCTTTATCCCACATGCAAATAGATTTTGACTTTTTACTCTTTATATATATCAAACGTTTGAATGTATACCAAGGAATAAATAGACTAATACTTGTGAGCTTGGTGTTTGGTTGTTAACTTGTATTGTGGATTTATTGGACAGGTGAGTGGTCCCCTTGCAAATTGGTGTTTGGAAATGGGCGCTAGGCCACTAATCTATTTTTATACAAACTTTGTTAATATTTTTACAAAACAAAGTCTTGTTTTTATAAAAATATAAAATCCTTTTTTTTTCTAATCTGTTTTTATACAAACTTTGTTAATCTGTTTTTATACAAACTTTGTTAATATTTTTACAAAACAAAGTCTTGTTTTTATAAAAATATAAAATCCTTTTTTTTTCTAATCTGTTTGTATAAAAAACAAAGTCTTGTTTTTATAAAAATATAAAATCCTTTTTTTTTCTAATCTGTTTTTATACAAACTTTGTTAATATTTTTACAAAACAAAGTCTTGTTTTTATAAAAATATAAAATCCTTTTTTTTTTATAATTTTAACTTTTAGCCATCTTTATATTTTTGTTAATATTTTTACAAAACAAAGTCTTGTTTTTATAAAAATATAAAATCCCTCCCAAAAAATTTAATAAAGTTTTCTTTCTTTATTTTTTTTGCTCTTTACAAAACAAAGTCTTGTTTTTATAAAAATATAAAATCCCTTTTTTTATAATTTAAATTTTTAGCCATCTTTATATTTTCAACAATAAATTATTGGCCCAAAAAATTTAATAAAGTTTTCTTTCTTTATTTTTTGCTCCAATAATATTTTTTTATACAGACTTTGTTAATATTTTTACAAAACAAAGTCTTGTTTTTATAAAAATATAAAATCCATTTTTTTTTATAATTTTAACTTTTAGCCACCTTTAAATTTTTGTTAATATTTTTACAAAACAAAGTCTTGTTTTTATAAAAATATAAAATCCCTCCCAAAAAATTTAATAAAGTTTTTTTTTTTTTTTTTGCTCTTTACAAAACGAAGTCTTGTTTTTATAAAAATATAAAATCCCTCCCAAAAAATTTAATAAAGTTTTTTTTTTTTTTTTTGCTCTTTACAAAACGAAGTCTTGTTTTTATAAAAATATAAAATCCATTTTTTTTATAATTTAAAGTTTTAGCCATCTTTATATTTTCAACAATAAATCATTGGCCCAAAAAATTTAATAAAGTTTTCTTTCTTTATTTTTTGCTCAAAAACCTTTCGAATCCTTTCTTCTTGCAAACCTCAAAAATTTTAAATGATTTAGCAAATGACTCAAGCCCTAAAGTTATCCAACCACCAACAAAATATTTGATATTCATAATGCAACAACACCAATTTCTCGCAAGCATAAAATAGTGCTAACACACTTCTTGTGGAGTTACCTGAATTATGCCTATGCAGATGCGCTCGCAAACACATCAATCCAGATAGATGTTACATTTGACTTTTGAGTATCCACCAGTTCAAAACACTCATCTAACTGTGGTAGAGGAAGTAGACAAAAAATGTGCAACTAAAGAGACATAGCAACTCATAGAGAAAACACTGGCTCGATAACAAACCAAATTTTTTTCCCAGTTCAATGAGATTCTAATGCGAATCGCCTCCACTTCAAAAGGAATATCAACAAGATACACTTCTAACAAAGTTATCCCCTTTAAGGTTCATATGAACTTGGATATAATGAATCTTGAAGGAAAAATTGACATTAATTCCATTGACAACTGGGGACAACAACTGGAATCCCATTTCTCTGTGAATCAACTCTTGGAAGCTGAGAATATCACCATTGCATCCTTAAAGATGTCGAATTTTGTGCAATGTTGGTGGGAGAATCTATCGAAAAAGATGGATAAAGAAGACAAACCCATAGGCATATGGGATAAATTTGTCGCACATGTCTGAAGAGATTTATATCCACCCAAATACCTTGTGAAACAATATAATAAGTGGTAGCAGCTAATGCAGTGGAGAGACTAGTCCCTGCAGAGCTATACCGATGAGTTCTATCGAATCATGGCTAGAATTGGTGTTCAAGAAGAAGAGAAACTTCTCGTTTTGAAGTATTGTTACGAAGAAAACTTCCAATGGATTAGGGTAGACCACAACAGATAGTATGACACCAAAAATAAATCCATTTCCATATGCAATAGAGAAAAACAAGGCTAACATTAAGGGATGAACAACGTACCTTATTCCGAATGGTTGTAGTAGATCCCCGTTGAGCTTTTCAACCACACTTGCACCTACATTCCATTCTCAACAACAACGAAATAGAAAAACATGATAGATATTAAGTGTTAGGCTTACTGTTGCGTATATAAATCTAATGTGTATAAATCAAAGCAAATACATCCATGGACAAGAATATTTATAGTTACACGCATACAATGGACGAGAAATGGATATTTATATTAATTATAAACATAGATACAAGTGACAAACTCTGTCGACACCTCATCGAAATCGAGAGACCAAGTCCTCCACCTAGGCCTCCACCACTTCAATCCTCCATATCAATGGCAAGCTCACAAGACAATGGAAATATTAGGAAGAGCATCGATGGCTGCTCACAATGACAAAGGTGTTGATGTATTTGTAACTTTGGAATGTATTCACTTAGTATATTTTATATTGTATTTCATTGTACCCTGACGGAGATGTTTGTTCCTCCGATCGGGAGAGTCATTAATATAACAAAGTCATGTAAATTCATTGAGGTTAACCCTCCATTGTAATTCGAGGCATTAGACCCCACAATTGAGTTATATTAGGGTTGTTAGACTCTCCTAGACAAGTCGCCCCCATAGGGTAAATGTCAAGTGGAAATTAAGTATAAATAGATAGTGATCCTCTATATTTGACACACACACTCACTCAACAATAACGCATGAATAAGAGAGGAGTAGCTCGCACAAGTGAGAGAGAGAAGAGTTGTAGGAGATCATCTTTGTACTTTTGGGTTTTACTTTTTCTATTGGTGCTCATTCTATCTCTAAGGAAGTTATAGGGTTTCCTCCCTTATGGTTTCCCTGAGGAAAAATATTTGTGTCTCTTGTCTCTTGTGATTATTGCTGTGCATGTTATTCTATCAGATAAGGTCCTAGATCATATTGATTAAACGATAAAAATCTAACATGGTAATCAGAGCTAACCTGAGAACAAGACTCTGTGCAACTGCAAAAGCTTGGGCTTCTTAAATTTTGGGTTTATTTCCACAGATCATAAGAAAAAGGAGGCTAGGCTAACTTTGCATTGAAGGGTGCATCTTCCCGTCGAAGCATAATTTGATTCCAGGCATTTTCAGTTTTTGGCTTGTCCCTGATGCGGGAAATTAGGGATTTTCACAGAAGTGGAATTTTTGAGTGAGCCCAGCATAGGATTGCTCTCCTCCTCAAAATCGAAATTTTTGGTTGGGTAAAACTCTGGGAAAATCAAACCCTAATTTGACCCTAGACCAGTAAACCAACACTATATAAGATCAACTCTAGATCCAGTTTGGGCATCTCAAATTGGTTATATCTAAATCGTTTGTATTTCCATTTAAGGTTCTCATTAAAGATGTCTCATTACACCAAGCTTGATGAAAATCTTGAAGGAGCTGATAACTTCCGAGCATGGAAGTATAGAATTAGACTTGTTCTTGAAGAAAATGAATTGGACACCTACATAAGTGGAGAGGTTCTAGTTCCATAGGGAGATGAGGCTAAAGCCTTACACAAGAAGAACTTGTTTAAGCCAAGAGTATTATTGTTGATTCTATCAAGGATCACCTTATACCACATGTGTCTTCCTTAAAGACACCTAAAGAGATGTTTGATTCCTTGACCAAGATATTTGAAGGGAAGAATATAAATGAAAAGATGACTTTGCAAAATTAGTTGAAGAATGTAAAGATCTAGAATGCAGAGACCATACAGTCATACTTTACAAGGGTCTCTTAAATCAAAGAACAACTTGAAGCTATGGAAGAAGAAGTAGAGAATGGAGAAATTGTGATGACCACCTTGAATGGTATCCCTAGGTCATGGGACTGCTTTATTTAAGGGATTTGTGCTAGAAGAAAGTTAATCACTTTCAGTAGGCTATGGGAGGAACACTCACAAGAAGAAGCTCTAATAGTAGCCCGAGAAGAAAAGATGAGACATGAAGATCAAGCTCTCACATCACACACCAAGAAAATCAAAAGGGAGCACTTTCATCTCAAGAAAGGTAAGCACACACACCAGAATCAGAAAGATAACCCTAGAATATCTAGCAGAGATCTATCTAATGTCATATGCTATACATGTGATGAAAAAGGACACTTTGCCAGAGATTGTCCTAGAAATAAAGGTGGCTCTCACAAGAAGAAGGAGAACAAAATAAGACATCATGCTCACACTGTAGAGGATGATGAACCTCCCAGGAAGAGAGTCAAAGAAGAAAGCGAATATTCTTCAAGCAATGAAGAGTATGTTTTGATTTTTTCCCTCACAGGAACTATTATACATGGAAGAAATTATTGGCTCGTAAATAGTGGGGCTTCCAAGCATATGACAGGATTTAAATAATCCTTTGTGAATCCATTGAAACATGAGTCACCCCACAAAGTGAAACTTGGGGATGATTACCAGGACCCTATAAAAGGAAGTGGTGAAGCTTCCTATAAGCTAAACTCTGAAAAATATATGAAGTTGAAGGATGTCTTATTTGTACTAGGACTAAAGAAGAATCTCCTCTCCATATCTGCAATGGATGCAAAAGGTATGAGGGTTGCATTTGTAGATGGCCAAAAGGAAACACTATAGATGATGCAGCAGTGATTGGAGAGCAAGAGGGAGGATTATACAAATTAAAGGGCCAACCAGAACAATATTTGATCCATGACTCAGTAGAGCCAAGTGAACTTTGGCATAGAAGGCTTACACATGTGCATTATAGGGCACTACCACTTGAAATCAAAGTTGTTGAAGGTCTTCCAGAAATATAGGAAAAGAATGAAGGTGTTTTCAAAGGATGTGGGAAGCGAAAGAACACAAAGAAGACATTTCCAAGTAGAAAGAGCAAGGAAAAAGGAATCTTAGAAATCATCCACTCCAATTTATGCGGTCCGATGTCATCCAGTTCATTAAGTGGGTATGTATATTATGTTTCTTTCATTGATGATTTTTCTAGGAAGACATGGATATATTTCTTGAAAATCAAGGATGAAGTATTCAGTAAGTTCAAGGAATTCAAAGCCTTGATCGAGAACCACACAAAGAAGAAAATCAAGACTTTTCGATCAGACAATGGCGGAGAATTCACATCAGATGAATTCAAGGAATTATGTAGAGAGACAAGGATTAAGAGGGAGTTGACCACTCCATATAATCTACAACAGAATGGAGTTGCAGAAAGGAAAAATAGAACAATTATGGAAGCAGCAAAGGCAATGCTTCATGATTAGGATCTTCATATGCATCTATGGGCAGAAGCTTCTAGGATAGTTGTGTATGTACATAATCGTACTCCGCATAGAGTACCTGAGAACAAGACACCAGAAGAAGTCTTCTCTGGCAAGAAACTAGAAGTAAGCCATCTCAGAATATTTGGCTGCCCAGTGTACATACACATTCCGAAAGAAAAGAGGACAAAGTTAGATCCTTCAGGAAAGAAGGGTATATTTGTGGGATATAGTGAAAGCTCAAAGGCTTGCATAATATATTTCCTAGGATTCAAGAATATTGACTTCAGCAGTGACGTGACATTTGATGAAGACTCAGCTTACAACAAATCCAGAAAGAGACCTATTGAAGACCTTGAAGAAACATAAGTGCCCAGGATCCGAGATACAACAATGAATAAAGAAACTCTAGAAGAAGATCGAGAAATGGAAGAACCTCAGGAACATATAGATCCACCCCGTGAAGATAATTATTACAAGAGGAAACCAACATGGGTACGAGAGGCTATCCTAGGTGCAGAAAGATATGGCACTCCAGAAGGAATACACAGAGAAAGGAAGAGACCTGGGCCATACTCTAGTTATGTAGCCCTGCTGTGTGACATCATCGATAAAGAACCTTCCAACTATGAAGAAGCGGAAGAAAAGAAAGAATAGAAGGATTCTATGATCGAGGAGTACCAATTGATCATGAAGAATGATGTCTAGGATGTGATCCAGAGACCAGAAGGGAAGTCTGTTGTGACTTCCAAGTGGATCTACAAGATCAAGCATGCTACAAATGGCAGCATAGAGAAATATAAAGTGAGATTTGTGGCATGTGGCTTCTCCTAGAAGGAAGGGATATATTATGATGAGCCTTTTGCACCTGTAGCTAGATACACTTCCATCATATCAGTAATTTCTATGGCTAGAGTAATGAAATGGAAGATACACCAGATGGATATCAAGACTGCATTCTTGAATGGTGTAGTGGAATAGGAAGTGCATGTGGAGCAGCCACTCGGATTTGAGACACATGACAGGGAGAATCATGTGTGCAAATTGAAGAAGGCCTTGTACGATTTGAAATAGGAACCCATGACGTGGTACGACATGATTGATAGCTTCCTGACTAGTTTGGGCTTTACCAAGAGTAAAGCAGATTCCAACCTTTACTACAAGGTTGAGTAAGGGAACCCAGTGCAACTCCTATTGTATGTAGATGAACTGTTTGTGACAGGTGAGGATGGGTTGATTGCTAACACAAAGAGGAATATTACTGCTGAGTTTGAGATGAAGTGCTTGGGTATGATGCACTACTTTCTAGGCATGGAGGTGTGGCAGAATGTGGATGGAATATCCCTTGGGAAAGGGATGTATGCAGTAAAGATTCTGGAGAGGTTCGGGATGATGGACTACAAGGCCATGGACACACCTATGGCATCGAACTTGAATCTATTGAGTGATGCTTCATCAAATTCAGTTGATGCCACGATGTATTGTCAGATGATTGGATCCTTGATGTACTTCACGAATAAGAGAACAAACATTTGCTTTGCTGTGAACACATTGAGCTAGTTCTTGATGGATCCGAGAGATGTTCACCTGATTGTTACAAAGCATATTCTGAGGTACCTAAGGGGTACAGTTGATTATGGGCTCAAGTATGATGTGAATCAGAAGATTAACCTGGAAGGTTATGTAGATTTAGATTGGGCAGGTAGTGCCATTGATAGGAAGAGCACTTTGGGGTGCCGCTTCAGTTTGGAATTAGGTGTGATCTCTTGGTTTAGCAGGAAGTAATCCTGCGTGGCACTAAGTATAGTCAAAGCAGAGTATGTCACAGCTTGTTCAACTAGTTGTGAGGTAGGGTGGATGAGGAAGATATTGTCTAATTTGTTTGATCTCCAGTTGGATTCTACGTGTATATATTGCGATAATCAGAGTTGTGTGAAGTTGTCAGAGAACCCGGTGTTCCATGACAAGTCGAAGCATAGCAAGATCAAGTATCACTATATCAGGGATATGGTGCATAGAGGAGTAGTGTAGCTCCAGTATGTTGCAACGGACGAGCATATAGCTGATGTATTGACCAAGCCGTTAGCCAGAGTGAAGTTTGAGTACTTCAGAGAGAAGATTGGTGTTCTTCAGATTGAGGTTCCCTCCAAGGGGAAGTGATTAGTTTGGAAGACATAGATACACATGAGCCTTTCTGACATGGTGCTAGGCTGGGCCTACCAAGTTCATGATGTAAGTGTTAAGAGCCTTTCCGACATGGTGGAAGGATGGGCCTCCCATGGTCGTAATGTAAGTGCTGAGCCTTTCCGACATGGTGGCAGGATGGGCCTCCCATGGTCGTGATATAAGTGCTAAGAGAATTTCTGACATGGTGGCAGGATCGACCTCCCATGGTTGTTATGTAAGTGCTGAGAGAATTTCTAAAATGGTGGTAGGCTAGACCTACCATGGTCGTGATGTAAGTGTTGAGCCTTTTCGACACGGTGCCAGGATGGGCCTCCCATGGTCATGATGTAAGTGCTGAGAGCCTTTCTAACATGGTGGCAGGCTAGGCCTCCCATGGTCGTGATGTAAGTGTTGAGCCATTTCGACATGGTGGTAGGCTGAGCCTCCCATGGTTGTGATGTAAGTGCTGAGAGCATTTTTGACATAGTGGCAGGATGGGCCTCCCATGGTCGTGATGTAAGTGCCGAGCCTTTTCGACATGGTGGTAGGATGGGCCTCCCATGGTCATTGATGTAAGTGTTGTGTTATGTGTATATGGGCTGTGCTCCGTGTGACGATGAGATGATCTGAATATGGTGAGGTGATAGTACGTTCCATAGGATTTGCAAGGCATATAAGTCCTAGGATGTACCTACTTGATGGCTTGGTCACAAAGATGATGAAGACCTACGTGGAGGCTAGGACTACATCCAGCATGAAAATAGGTTGGCTCTGTAGAACTTCCTTTGACAAGTAGATTTGAGAGATAACACCATTTGCTTGAGATAACAACAGCAGTGATGATGATAATCCATCTTTGATGATGATCTAGTGACGAAGACTTGTGCTGATGAACTGTGTCAAGAGAATACCTTCATAGTTAAGAGTGAGTGTTGATGTATTTGTAACTTCAGAATTTATTCACTTGTATATTTTATATTGTATTTCATTGTACCTCGACGGAGATGTTTGTTCCTCCGATCGGGAGAGTAATTAATATAATAAAGTCATGTAAATTCATTGAGGTTAACCCTCCATTGTAAGGTGGGGCATTAGACCCCACAATTGAGTTATATTAGGGTTATTAGAGTCTCCTAGAGAAGTCGTCCCTGTAGGGTAAATGTCAAGTGGAAATTAAGTTTAAATAGAGAGTGAGCCTCTCTATTTGACCAGCACACTCACTCAACAATAGCGCATGAGTGAGAGAGGAGTAGCTCACACAAGTGAGAGAGAGAACAACTGTCGAAGATCATCTTTGTACTTTTGGGTTTTACTTTTTCTATTGGTGCTCATTCTATCTCTGAGGAAGTTGTGGGGTTTTCTCCTTTATGGTTTCCCCGAGGAAAAATGTTTGTGTCTCTTATCTCTTGTGATTATTTTTATGCATGTTATCCTCTCAGATAAGATCCTAGATCATATTGATTAAACAATAAAAAAATAACAAAAGGGATGTAGACTCAAGCATGTATGAATGGGGCACAAATCCACTATAGTTTCCTAGCTCTCGTATGTTTTCCTCCTCTAATGTATCCAAGAGGCTCAATATATATCCCTTCAATAGGAAGTGAAGGGTTGATTCAGAGCGTTTCTAGGAATATGGAAGGCCAATAGTCAAGTTATTCATGACTCATTGACGAAAACTCCAAATATTTTATTTTTGGGCACATTTCCCGATGTACGCAGGTCATAGTGGAGCAAGCTGCACGTACATGTGGTATGTAAGCTAGTGACCCATGTATACCAATAAATAGAACTTTTTGAAGGGATTTATTGGATCATCAAAGTTTATTTTGAGCATAAGGGGTCTAAAGAGTCTACATAGGGACATGGAAGGCCATAAAAACATGATCTACCAAGTGTGGTAAAATCATCTATAATAGATTCCCCCTAATGTGTGACGTCAGAGGGTTAACATGATGGCAAAAATACATTATACCAATCCCAGAAGAGGATTAATGAAGACCTAGGTGTAAAAACTATCCACTCATCGGTTAATACAATGATACATCTCAGCATGTGACTGCAACTATGGAGTGTAGTAATCCCGGATACATAATAGTACAATGTCCATGAATATGCATAATAGACATATGTCACATGTTGTCATCACCATGTACAATATATAGTGAAGCAAGAGATTCATACTAAATGAAGACATCTGATAACACACCAGAATCTGGGCATGAGAGCTGGCATCTCATGGATTTTGGTGTGATCAAGGAGGTATCATATATGGAATTCCGCCAAGCTCAGAGGTATTCTACACAAACCGCTACTGGTACATGTACCATCATGCAAATAAAGATGTCGAGGTCAAACATGATGGAACATATTTTGATTACTGGTCATTGATGCATATTGTTAACATACGCGAAATATCCCACCGATAATGATAATGGGAATGAAGGTACAAAGAGCAATCAAACAAGTGTGAATAGATGTGTTGAGGTTGAACACTTGTGAGAATCCATCAATCAGGAGACATTGATGTATTCCCAAAGTTGTCGATGGCGAGAGAACCCGCCTCTAATGACTGCAAGCCTCAATGGACTCTAGATCCCTATTCCAGAATAAATGATTTGAAGTTGATGGAATGTGATACAAATTTATGCAAGAATGCAATAGAATACACAAATAACAAAGATGCAGCAGAAATAACATTTCATTTCATTAATCAAAGAATTGAAACTTGTTTACATGTAGAATGGAAACAAACTAGCTAGAGTGCTGGTAGCTTATCTCTGAGAAGATATGTGGTAGCTACATGCCTTTGAACTCTATGTTTCAATGAGGATAAAAGGCATATATATTATTGAGAAACTATGGAAACCCTACACATCCAAAAACCTAACCCTAGGAGGTGAAACGCCAGAATGTGGGCCTCATTGGGTAACTTGGTACATCAATTTCCCAAGATCGTAACTTTGGCATACTACCTTCGTTTGACACACATGATACATCGTTAGAAATATATATTCAAGGAATACATCCATAAATGACAAATATTGAGTCTGAAATGGAATCATATCTTCCCAACCATTTGATGTCGAAAAAACATCGTTTAGTGCCTCAAAACGGCTTTGGAAATTTAGGACCCGAAAATTGCCAAAAATATTAAATTGTGCTGCAATTAAGGAAACTGGAAAACTAAAAGAAACAATGGTGGGGTTCCAAGTGGAATAGGCGGGTGGCCACCAATATCCTCCTAGATCATAATGGAATCCACTGGAAGGAGGGAATTGAGGAATCCCCCATCAACCAACACAAGGTACTCAACAACACTGGATATTTTGGAAGAACTCAGATGAACAAGATATGCACGAACCAGTAATTGCATCAGGAATGGATGACATGCAAAGACAAGATAACCGAGGAATGGCTGACTCAGGCTAAGACTTCCTTCGAACAATATCATGAGGCAGATGGATACTCATAGGAAACATAGACTCAACATGAAAATTGGGACAACTCTGCGACATAGAAGGGATCGACAGTGGCTCTATACAGACTGGAAATGCAACCAGTCAGTGGAGAAAACTTAGAATAATGAGTACAACTCCTACATTCATACTAATAACCCAACTAATGGATGGAATATACAGTGCTATGTTTGAAGGTGACACAACACAACATCTTCCAAAAGTAATATCATTTCCCGTCCGAATTTTTATGTTTTTTAATTTTTTTTTGTATTTTTCATATTGAAAATCTTGAAAAAGAATAAAATTACTTATACTACACAACTAGGAGGAAACGAGTGTCAGAGGAAAGCAAACTAGTTCCAAGCAGTGGAACATACCTATGCTCAATGAAAGGAAGCATGTGCAGGATAAGGACACTCAGGGGGAAGTCTCCTCTAGGAATGGGGTGATCATGCTACTAAAGATATATGAAAGGCTTTGCTTGGATGGAATTGAGGCAAGTTCGGGTTATATGGATCATAAAACTAAAGTAGGGAGCTGACATAAAGCTCAATACAACAAGTGGATGCATGGAATGCAATTACAACTTGATATAAATGGGAGTCCCTAGAGGAGATGGCCAAAATAAACATCAAGAAAGAATATGAGGTTCTTGCTCAAAGACATGGCATAACTATAAGGGACTCCCAGACCTAAGGAAGGAATCTCAGCATGGGTACCAAATGGAAAAACAAGATCTAACTAGGGAACACATGAGTAGGAAGGTTCTACCACTTATGTAATTCCACTTCTAGTAGCAATGTGAAGGTTTCTTAACATTACGAAGTGGGTTCGTACCTATACTTAAGGCGACATGGTCATAGGACGATGTATGATGCATACGAAAAGTTATCCTATCCTATATGCCATTTCAAAATTACACCTATTATAGATAAGAATGGGTCAAGACCTCGACGAAAGTGCACTCAAAACAAGTCCCTACACCACAATATTAGGCCAAAACAACTCAAAAATGTTAATAAAGGTCCAAACTATAGGCTATTGGGTAAAAATTTCAAAATAAAATTTCAAAATAGTAAAAAAATCATATTTTCACCATAGCATTTTGTTTTTTACCACACATAGTGCATTTGGATCCATTTTGGACCACCAAATTCAATTATCAATTATGGGATCTAGGAGCAATGAAATTGCGAACCATCAGGGCCAAGTAGATCCTCATCGCATCCCTAATCTTTTCTATGTATTTATTTTCAATTTCCATGGTGCATTTTTCAGCTTAGAGCAACCTAAAAATGAATATCCCGGCCCATGCAGGTCACAAGTCATTAGGTTGTGTATAGGGACTGATGTATGTGGGCGGAACAAAGACAACCTGTGTACATACACAATTGTCACCAAAAGAAGTCGCGTACGGGGCCGCATATATCTAATTAAAGGCAAATTCTCATCAAAATGAATGTTTTCTTTATAGGATGGTGCTAGAATGGATGGAGTGTGAACATGAGGATGTGGATATGGCAGTCCACTATGATATAATTTCTCAACAAGCGCTAAAAGGATGTGGATTATACAATTTTTGGAAACTTGGGGGCTTGAGGGCCCAACCAAGGCTTCTGCAAATGCTTGTTGACTATTGGGACCCTATTACGGAGAAAACTTCCTATGGCTTGGGGTACCACAACAGACAGGGTAACTGCAGAAATCAACCCTTTCCTATATTCAAGAGAAACCAAACATATAACACTAAAGGATCTCAAAACATACCTTATTCCGAACGATTGATGTAGATCCCCATTGAGCTTTTCCACTCTCGCTTGTATTAACAATTTGCTCTCTCAACATTGAGCAAACAAGACAATCATTCTATATAATTGTGTTAGACCTAATCTAGCATATATAATCAATAACATATAAGCATTTAAAAGCATACATGGATTCAATACTCATTTAAATACACATCATTGGACGGGAAAAGATATTTCTACTAATATAAATCAGAGATTACAATAGTGACAACCTCTGTCGGCACGCCTGCGAATCGGAGAAACTGAGTTCTCCACCTGGGCCTCCACCACTTCAATCCTCCATCTCTTGATAGCAAGATCACAAGCAAAGGAAAGCTTGGGAAGAACACAAAGTTCTCCAAGGGAAAAAGGGATGTAGACTCAAGTATAAGCTCTGGCAACAATGGACTCTAGTTTTCTTGCTCTTCAATTCCTCCCTTTTCAATGTATCCAAAGGGTTCCTTATATAGTGCTTCAATGGGGTAATGGAAGGTCAAATCCGAGTGATCTCAAGGCATATGGAAGGCCAAGAGAAAAGTGACTTGGATCCACATCAAGAAAAACTCCAAAACAGTTTGGCCTTTTGCACACATCTCGATGTATGTGGGTTTGAGGGTCAAATCCGCGTATATACGCGAGAATAGGTTTAAAAGTCGTGTATAGCAAATAATGCATGTTTTCAGGGATGATATTGGAAACATCAAAGGTACAAAAATGGTCCATGGGGTCTAAAGAGTCTGCAGAGGGACAGGGAAGGCCATAAAGGTGTGATCCACCAGGTGTGCTAAAATTAGTTATAACAGACCCAGACACAAAGGATTTTCAGCTCGATGGGATGCCCCTAAGACTCAAAGTAGAAGATATCTATTTCATTACTGGACTATCCCGCTGAGGAGAGGTAGTAAATTTGGGGGCTCGTGGGGTGGGAGGTGGGATCACCATAGAGGAGTATATAGTTCTGTATTTCCTTCCGGATACTGAAAATATTGGAATCCATTTTCCTGTGAACCCCATCCAGAGCCTCAGTCTCAATTTATAGTACTGGTACTGACCAGGATAGCAGGGTTAGAATCATTGTATCATACCTCCATGCCTCTCATGTTTTATGCAGTAGAGTGTATGATACCTACAATATATGATTGGAGCACATCGTTGTTGAACAATATGAAATAATAGATGACTGATTGTAAGCTAGGTAGGACAAGGAACTTTGGGTTCTCCAACATACTTAGCACTTTCTTTTTCAAGTGGGTACCAGGCCTTAGCCCAAGAGTTCAGGTTCCTCTACATGATCTACGAGATCCATCCCAAACCCGTTGGGCAGAGGTGATGTAGCGGTTAGGGGGAGGTAGGAAACCCACTCCATTCCCACTAGAATTCTACCATTGGTGGTAGTGATAGATCATAGTCATGGATGACTATCCCTATGCAGGGATCAACTTCTGTGGAGACATAGACATGCCATTACCACCAGGTGCCACATACGATAACACAAGTAATAATCCCAAATGTATTTTTTGAAGTATTTGATTTTTTGTATTTTTTATATAATGGAATCAAAAACATGTTTTTGGTGGTATCACGTACTGACATTGATCATGCATATGCAGATGTGGCTCCTAGAAGGCTAGATGGTTACCCCTGACATCATCGGATGGGATGAGGGGATGACATACTAGGTGCATATGCGGAGTGTACGCTCCAAAGCATACATACAAACTTCGTCAGGATGACACATAGGGTGCCTATGGTACAAGTCGAGGAATTGCATGAGGCAATGCAAAGACATGTTGGCCAATGTTGTTGTTTGTTTCCATGACCATCACCCTGGTCTCATGCAAGTCCATAGTCATACATCACATTCCCACCATTATTTCCTCCATTTTGACCTTCACAACTGAAAATACACTAAATGTGGTCCAAAACGTTACTATTCCTTCCCCATAAATGAAGGGAAGTTGAGCATTTATTGTGATTTATCCCCACTCTCTCCAAAAAGGGCCAAAAAACCCTAAAAATGAGTATGGGTAAAAAACCATATATAAATACTATGGGTTAAAAACCCTTGGACCATCCTATAAATACATTGTGAAGGCCTCCCCCAAAACACTTTTTAGCCATTCCAGAACTTTTCATTCACTCTCCATTATTCCTCCATACCATTCCCATGGTGTATGTTGAGTTCACTCCATACCCATTTGGATCGATTTCCCCATTTGACAACCATTCGTGGAAGAGACTGGAGAACCAAATCATGGAGTTGCAGAACCATTTCCTCAGATGGCTACGGTGGCCCACATTACATAAAAAGGTATGAATGCTTTTATGTTTGTTACTTAGTAAAATATATCTGAAAAAGTCTGAAAAATATTGTTATTGTTGTTCTTGTTTCACGCTTCCATTGTTGAACTCTACCCTATGATCCAAATGATCTATGGTAGGTGATTTTGCACGTAGTAGGGGAGAAATCTCCACTATAGTTTTTGAAAATCCACTCGGTCGATCCATTTGGATCTTTGGTTTTCCAGGTGTTTCTATTGGTTTGTTCTTATTTTCCTCCATCAGTCACAGATATGGCCCCCTTGTGGCAGATCCGAACCAGCCTTGCTTCGGTGCCTACTCCCCAGACTAAGATGGTAGTATTTTTCCAAAACATTTCCAGTTTCAGTCAAGTCGCACTTATTTGGCTGAAAGCTGCGACCCAGTCACACCTTTTTGCCCGATAACTGCGACCTAGGTCGCGCCTTTAGCCCTGATAAGTGCGACCTAGACCAGAAATCCATATCGTGTTTGTCTCAGTGTTCAGAGCGACCCCAGTTGCTATTGTGACTAATTTTGTGTGACCTAAGTCTTCTGACTATTTTTCTACCCCAATCGTGACTGTTTCCCAGTTTCATGCGACCCCGATCGCGCCTGTTCCGCTGACAGGTGCGACTTGTAGTTTTCAGTCCTGTTTGGTATTTGAGATCCTTGTTCCAGACCCCATGTTTGTGTTTTACCCCTTCTCGACCTATTTCTTTCCATATTTGATCCATTACAACCCCTTGGTTTGTTTTGAGTTCCTCTTTTCCTTGTATGTGAGACTTTTGAGTCGATCTTTGTAGTTGATACCCCTTGTGTGTTTCCTACACCCTGGTTAGTTCCTTATGTGCTCATTTACTTGTGTTTATTTTATTTTCTGAAAGAAATAGTTATTTTGCATGATATATACTGCCATTTACTATTATTTATCTGCATTTGCATCCGTCTCATGAGATCGTTTCATGTTGTCTGTGAGATCCCTGGGGTTTATACACATCATTTGCACACATCTCACACCCTAAAAACAAAATTCTTGGTTCATGACCCCAAGCTAGCCTAAAAAATTAACTTAACTCCAACCAACATCGTAACATCATGTAAGGACCAAAACAATCTTGTAGCTAAGTTAGGACATTGGGGATAGGCATCCAAATAACACCCCTTTGTCACTTACATTTGAGACATAGTTGTTGTCCATTAGGGGACCAAAATCCTCTTGTAATTGTTGACACGATCATGACTAGTTTATTGCTCCCCCCCCCTCTCTATGGGAGTAAGCCACAATGAAAGGGTTCCGAAAGTCAGGGTGGAATACCACACTCCACTATGTGTCGAAGGCTAACCTTTCATAGTCCTCCTAGTGCATGCCAGAGTATAATGGGTGTTGAGGGCCAAAGGGATGAAGTGCCAGGAAACCATCCTGAATGTGTCATGAACAACGTAGCCTAGTTGCCACTCTTTCTAGGGCTCTTTTACCCTGAGGTCCTTCTCGGTAGTGGGATTATCTTAGCCTATTGTTCTTCCATTTTGTATTGTCTGACTGGGATTTCATTAACCCGCTGAGGATATGATTTGTGAGGGGCTTCCAACTTGTAGTTAGGAGTTTTCTTGCACTTTTACCCCATAGGTTAGTGCATCATTTTATTTCTAGGTAGTTTTGCTTGTTGGCTTTCTGGCCACTTTGTTTTCAACTCACCTTGTTGTAACCCACTATTGCGGTTTGGTTTTAGAGATTGATGTTGGTTTGTGAGCCACCATTTGTACACTCTGCTTTTGCACACTTGGCTGAAGTTGGGTTTTTGAGCCTGCCATTGATACTATTGAGTTTCCATCCATTACACAATGCTTCATCACGTCATCATTTATATTCCACACTACTCGCATAGACTTAGGGGGCATACCCCTCAATTCAGTTCATTGAACCGTCACCGTTGGATCCATATTCGACATTGTTCACCACTTTTAGAACCATAAACAACAACTAAGTATGATTCAAATTCCTACCAATCCGAACCCACCTTGTTCACTGCTCCATCTAGCCCCATGGTTGGTGTACCTCCCAACCCCTTTCAAGGGGGACGGTTGATAGTTGAATTGTTTCAATCCCACCCATCATTCTGAGTATACCGTCTACTGGACCTATAGGTCCTGCTCCTAATGTACCCTTTTCCACTGCACACAGTGCTGCTGGGTCTCCACCCACTTGTGGTGGCCCCACTCCAGCCACCATGGTTCCTACCATACCACCATTTATACATGGGGGAAGTGGCACTTCCACTTCCATTTCGACTATTCCTACCATCCCAGTGACTACTCCTATTATCAAAAGTACACCTTACCCATCCCCAGTCTCCCATGGGAACTATAATCTTGCTGGCACTGACACCATTGTTCTTCCTTCTCGATCCACTCTCGGTTCTAGTCTACCATTTATGGATAGCCTCAACCTTCTTGATTTGGCATAGTTGACAAATGACCCCATTCATCATAACCCACTATGTCCTCCCATGCCTACCAAAAACCCTTCAGATATTTGTAAATTTGAAGGAAAGGTGGGAGAGGACCCCCAAAACCACATTATGTCATTCCACTTATGGTGCTCATCTAACAGCATAGTGGATGATTCGATCCGATTGCGACTAATCCAATGCATACTCACAAGTTTTGCAGCCAAGTGGTATATCAAGCTGCCTCATGCCACCTACCTAGATGTTTCCTCATTACCCTTGATGTTCTTTCAATACTTCCAGTTACCCGTTCATGATGACGAGGGTGTGGAAATCTTATTATCATGTAGACAAAACACAGCTACCCATATCACATATCATATCCATGAATGGCATCATCATTGTAGCCTGTGTAAGATTCAGTTAGATGATAGGATTTTCTTAGATTGGTTTCTCAAAACCTCACTCCCCCCCATAGCTAAGGACGCTGTGTCTAAGCTCCCATAAATAGAAGAGGAAGCCATATGAAGGCACAAAAGTTCGATCTCATATATGCCCAATCGGGTTATTTGTATACCATTATACTTGATGCTCCCAGTACCGAATCCTCAGGTCGAGATACACCGGGGGCATCCCATGCTATTGATGAAGTCATCGGCTCTATTACTCATCAACCCCACTTTTACATGACCTCTCCTTCGATGCAAACCCATTTTGATAACACCACTAGTATTTCCCAACCAGGTTATGCCCTTGATTTTTCATGTGTAAAGGCTCAATACGGAGCGATACCTTCCTATGCACATCCTGCACCAATTCGTCACGTTCATAGACCAAATTGTTCAGCACACTTGTGTAAGGGCTAGACGATCGACTTTGCAGTCCCACTAGCTGCTCTTGCCTATTACCCACCACCTATGTAACCTACTCTAGCTCTGACCATAACTCCTCCTACTCCTCCAGGATAGGTCAACGCAAAACATAACCTCCCTAATAAACCTGTCCCCAAGAACCAAAAAGGGTAGGAAAGACTACAGAGTTAGGAATTGGGGTAGCAACCAACCTCAAGGAGGTGGCCAATAACCTAACCCTCTGAAAAATAATGGAGCAAACCCTCCTACACAAAATCCTTAGTGTCTTGCTAGACCTGGCAAGCACCCATAGTTGCGGACTAATCATCTGTGCACCATTTGTAACACTTATGACCATTACACACATTAGTGTCCTCATATGAACCACGTCTGCTAGTTACTCCAAATTGATACTGAACGTGACCCAAATAGGGCTGCATCGGCTCAACCAAACCCACCACCACCAGGTCCTCCGCTTATGGTGCCATAAAACCCCTTACCAAACCAAGGGATGTTTGCAACACAAACCTCAGCACCACAAAACACCGCAACCACTTCTGCGGGTCAACCCATTGATCTTGGTGTCCTTCACCTCATGCCATTATCATCTGATGTCAACCTTCAAACTCGACAAAACCAGTACAGATCTACCACAGAAGCAATTAACCCCTCTGTGGAATCTATCTCCATCGCTCCAAATATGTCTTTGCATCTGTCGAGACCCCCATTGACGGGACTACAAAAGTCCTGTGGTTCCCTTTGCGCCGCATCGTGAACAATGCCACTGCCAGAGCTGCGCTCAACTACAGTATAGTCAATGACTTGGCCCAATATCCCTTAGCCATGTCCACTTTGGAAGTCCTCAAAATTGTCCTTCGCAATGCAAAGCATTGTTATCTGCGGTAGGTGCCTTTGATCCCTCTAAATATAGGTTGATCACCTTCGACCTCTATCAAGGAGAAACTCGGATGCCATCATCTGTCACCTTCCAAGTTTTGGTCACCATTTGGAATTTGTTCAGGCAAGGGAGCATCCACTTGTGTTATGTCAAACTTTGTTTGGTAGAAACTTGGATCTCCAGCCCTTCAACCTTCCACCACTGGCCTTTGCACCTACAATGGATGCATTGCTCAACCATAAGGATTTCTCACGAATGTCCCCATCGAGTAGGCAGAAAAATAGTGTTGATTGACATTGAAGTTGTCAACGCCCAACTCAATTACAACCTCCTCCTAGGACGTAGTTATATGTATGTAATGCGAGTCGTTTCCTCTACCGTCTTTTGACTCTTGATGTCCCCCCATGATGGGAATATTGTGACCATCAACCAGCTTACATACTATGATCCAAAGGGACCAACCACATTAGAACGCGTCCTTCCTACTGTCTACACTACCATCAAAAGTGTTTCCATACCTTCCCTATATATTGTTGGGACTGGTTTATTTGTAAACGCTCCATTGATGGACACCTTTTTGTCCTTACTACCTCCTCCTTCACCGATTGACTTATTGGATTTGTGCACTATCACATCTGGTAACGTTCCAACCTCCTCGTAGCCACAGTTGCAACCTCAACCACAATCCTCGGGGAATTATTGGGGTCCATCCCCTGTACACACAATCCCCTTCCTTTTTCCACCATCTGGTATTGTAAGTAAGCCAATAATGGCTACTCTCAACTTTCCAGGGTTCACTTTGGGTATTCCCATGTGGTACCTCAATCCCCCCACTCTTCCCCCAACTCCATAGGTTTTGTCAACTCCCATCCAAACTATTGAGAAAATGTCACAACCACCTCCTGGTATACCAATGAATGCTCCTGTCTCTATTCCTACCCCCCCCTCCTCCCAAGAAGACCGGGGGCAAGATGCTTAAAGCGATGGCAGAACCACGTCCTCCTCCTTCGTGTGCATTATGGGATTCCCAAGGCCATATGACACAAAATTGTGCCGATTTTCCTATCCTTCGCATCCACATGCGCATTGTAGTCGAGAATGATGACGCCCAAGTGGTCATTGTACCATACCTACCTGCGGTTAAGAACAAATCGCTACACACCAACGATCCATGTGCAGTTTGTGGCTTATATGGTCATTATTCCCACCATTTTCCAAACTTGCCTAAGTATCGGTTGTTCCTCAGCGACCTCCACAAACACTCCCACGAGTCTGACATTGCTGTCCTTGAGGAGATCCACTCTCCAGCCTCTTCCTTGAACACTACCAACACCATTTACATGATCTCCAGCTCCAGTATTCCTTCCACCTCCTCATCCATAGAATATCCATTTGATCTATCCACACATTTATTTAACAATGAAAAGGAGATCCTTGAAGATCTTTCATCTCCAGAATATCCTTGGGATGATTTGCATCATCACTCCTTCTTCATCCCCGATGAGCCTTCTTCATTGTCGGACGAATTCTTTGTCGAAGCGAAATACTTCCTCCATGGAAGTGTAGATTGGTTAAGAACCCAACCCCGACCCCAAATGCCTTTCAAGAAGGGAACATGGCTAATATTTCACCAACCATAAATATCAATATATCAACTACACCCGAGATAGTTGAATATATTACCCTTGGAGCATCTTTCTCCCCTGAAGAAGTCTCTTCATACAAAGCACTTTTTAGGAGTTTTGTGATATTTTTGCTTGGTCTTATACTAAGATGCCTGGGATTGATCCATTCATCGTTGACAATAATGTTGATACATGGTCTGATGTTTCCCCTATTCACCAAAAGCAACGACCCATCCACCTGTCCAAGGCCCCTGCTGTCAAAGATGACATCGAAAATATGCGCAAAATAGGCTTCATATACCCCATTGTGTATACCACTTGGGTTTCCAATCCGGTTCTTGTCAATAAAAAACAAGGTACCATCCGTATTTGTACTGACTTTCAAGACTTGAATTTGGCTTGTCCCAAAGACAATTTCCCCACTCTATTCATTGATTAGATCATTGATGCTTACGCCGACCATGAAATATTTTCCTTCATGGATGGTTTTTCCGGTTATAACCAAATTCAAATCCGTAAAGAAGATCAGTACAAAATCGCTTTTACTACCCCCTGGGGCACCTGTACATATCATGTCATGCTATTTGTCCTAAAAAATGTTGGAGCCACTTTTTAACGGGCCATGAATTTTTTCTTCCATGACCTCATTCATATTATCTTAGTTTATTTAGAAAACCTCACGGCTCGATCTAGGAAGCGTTCAAAACATTTGTATGACTTATGGCGGGTCTTCCTACAATGTCGCAAATATAATGTTTGCTTGAACCCCCTCAAGTGTGTATTTTGTGTACCTATCAGTTGGTTACTAGGATTCATCGTGTCCCGCAAAGGAATTACCATGGATCCTTTGAAGGTTCAAGCCATCCTGAATCCCCCCCCTCCACGTACTCTTCTCTAATTGCAGAGTCTTCAAGGAAAGGCCAATTTCCTTCGCTGGTTCATTCCGCACTATGCAACGAAATTCCATGGGTTCTTATGCCTGCTCCGTACCAATATTCCTTTTGTATGGGATGAGAATGTGCAAGCCTCTTTTGATGCATTGAAACAATCTCTGACTTACGCTCTGTTGTTGTCTCCTCCTGACTTCAACAAGGAGTTCATCCTCTATGTGTCAGCATACGAAAAGGATATCATTGGAGTCTTGGTCCAACAAGACAATGCTCTCTAATAGAATGTGATATATTATGTAAGTCAAAATATTTCTAGAACACCCTTACGTTACTAACATGAAGAGAAGATGTCCCTCACCATCGTATTTTCGGTACAGAAGCTACACCACCACATCCTCATGAGGCACACGTGAGTCATGACTAATTCCAATCCCATGTGTTATCTCTTGAGCCATCTCCTTCTTCAAGGTCGAGCTGCCAAGTGGATCGTCATTCTCCAATATTATGACCTGGAATTCATCACACCCAAAGGCACTAAAGCTTTGGCATTAGCTTCCTTGATGGCAGACTTCCCTTCATCATCTACATCATCTTCTATCACAATTACTCTTCCTGATGAATCTTTATTCGTCATCTCTACGGAAGACCCTTGGTATGGGGCCATCCTCCTTTACTTGTGCACATAAAAATTTGGGCCCCATTTGAGCCACAAAGATCGTCGTCGCATCCGACACCAAGCTGCTCGTTATCTCCTTATTGAGGATGTCTTGCACCGCCGTGGTGTGTACACTATCCTGCATCGTTTCCTTAACCACGATGAAGCCAAACAAGTCATGAATGACTTTCATAGTGAATCCTGTAGTGGCCACCTATCTAGTTTGGCTATTGCTCAAAAGATCCTCCACGCTGTTTATTTTTGGTCCTCCATCTTTAGCGATTGCATCCATACAGTCAAACCCTTCCACAATCGCCAACTCTGTTCCCCTAAGGCAATAACACCTCCCAATACACTACATCCTATTGTCATAGTAGGTCGCTTATGCAAATGGGAAATTGACTTCATGACTTGTAATCCTTGTGCGGTCGATGGCCATAAATACATCATTGTTGTTGTTGATTATTTCACCAAAAGGGCCAAAGCCATGCCTACCTTCAATTGTAAGGATGATAATTCTGCGCTTCTCTTTTTCAACCATGTTATCACTCATTTAGGTGTCCCCCAATAGTTAGTCTTAGACCACGGTTCTCATTTTGAGGATGTCATTTGGACAGAGCTATCTGCCATGTTGAAGTTTGAACACCAATATTCATCTGCTTATTACCCTCAAGGAAATGGCCAAGTTGAGGCTGTCAACAAGATCCTCAAAACCATGTTCCAATAAATGGTGAACAAACATAAGTCCAACTGCCACCACTTGCTCTTTTCATCCCTTTGGTCCTACCAGACATTAACTAAAACTGCCACCAGTTTTACCCCATTTCACTTAGCTAATGGTGTGGAGTTGGTTCTTCCCATTGAATGCCAGATTCCATCACTCTGCCTTAACGTTGAGCTTATACCTAATACTTCACTATTAGAAAAATGCCTACTTATGCTTGAACGCACCAATGAGGACCATCACACTGCTCTCAAAATGATTGAAGCAGCAAAGACCCAGTCGAAGTCCCATTATGACTCCCACGTCCACCCACGCACCTTTAGCGAGGGGGATTTTGTCTTCATTTACGACTAAGCCCATGATAGGACTAGAAAAGGGAAGTTCGAATCCATGCGGTATGGCCCATATGTCATCCATCAATGTCTCAGCAAGGGGGCATATATCCTTGCTGACAATGACGGTCTCCTCTTGAAGAATCCCCACAACGGGCTCTACCTCAAGAGGTTCTACGCCTAAATTCGATCACCATACAAACCTGTGTATCATAATTTTTCTTTCTTGTTTCACATATTTTTTTCCACGAGTCTCATATTTTGTTTCCTTGGTTGTTCCAGATGGATCCTACCTTGCTTTGCTATGTTGGTTTCGCTAACGACGCAAGTAGATGGTCTCCTAATATTTCCTTGCTTGCGTGGGTCATTTATTCCCTGTCACATGAGTTGATCCATATCGACAGAATGTGTGTTGGTATTGTTACCAATAAATGGGATGAGTATGACGATGTTGCTGGTGTCTTGATCGCCGCCCTTCATTTGCGTATTTGATGCCTTGATGTCTCTTAGAGTCCTAGCTGCTTGTCTCCCAGTTAAATAACTACTACCAGGTATGAGATCCTTGCCTCTTTAGAAAGTTCCTGTGCACAAGACACTTGGTTAGACATTTTGAATCCATTGCATTCATGCATGTTCCCATAATTCTCAATTGTGTAGTAGACCAAATGGCCAATGACATTCTAGAGTGGCACATCAATCATTGTGTTGATCCTAGATTTGTTATCATTTTTTGCAGTTAAATTATTCATTTAAACACATATTTTATTATCTTTTGTACATTTTATGACACGCAGATTATTATTTAGCCTCAGGTATGAGTGTATTTAAGGTTTTATGTGAAATCTTTTTATTTATCATTTTTTATGGTTTTATTAATTAAAAATGACATTATTAAAGTGCATTTGATCTGTTAATTGATTTATATTATTGTTTGTAGATTTTATAATCTTTTGGGATAAATTAATAAACATAATGCATTTAGCTTGCCTTTTGCACAGCATGTCCAGCTCGACGTCCGGCCCATTGCATGAAACTCGCTGGTGGTTTGCCAGATGTTGAAATGTGTTGCTGTAGACTCCAGTCCTGAAGCACGCCAGCAGACAGACACTTCATTTTCCCTAGATCGATGCCCAATGTATCCAGCTCATGGCCCAGCCTCCCATTCGGCTCTCCGTCCAGATCGCACATCATACTATGCGATGCTGAGAATTAATTTCGGGCATTTAAAACATGAAACAGCTGCAAACAAACTGTTATCCATGCATCTGGCTGATGAAGCTGTGTTCTAGATATTTGCCAGTCTACATTCTCCTTTTCCCGCCACCATGTCAACCATCCACATGCTGGATTGATGCATTCAACCCACGCTTTAGAAGAGTCGCCACTACACTCTCCTTTGTTTGCCATCAACCACTTGCTGCGATAAGGAAGGATCCTATGCGCCACCTTTGAAGATCATTCACATTGAAGAGAAGCCCGTGCGTGACATTTGAAGATTGTTCACACTGAAGAAGGAAGATGCATGTGCGTTGGCCTATGATCAGTTAAATGCCTTTAAGATCGACTAAATTTAGAGAGCAGTCGACCTCCAAATGGTGGAATTTCTCATCCCTGTAAATTATTATATAAAGAAGCCTCTGTGAGATAGCTCAGTTAGCTAGAAAAAACAGTCAGTTAGGAGAGTTAGGAGAGAAGAGTTCTTGCTGTGATTTATTCTTGAACATTGTATTTATGTTCCACCATCTGAATAAAGAGCTGTATGTGTTGTTGTTGAAGATTGTGTTTGAGTAGAAGTTAGCCAAGCATCACCCCTAATTGCTGAGAGGGCCCCTCATCAACCAAAGGTTTCTTTCTTGTTTATTTTTGTTATTTTTCTTGTTGTAGCTAGTTTAATTCACAGTCTGTTTTATTTCTGTAATGCAATTTTATTTCTGAATTAGATAAATAACTACGCGCATAGTTTGTTTCCAGTTTTGCTTTCAGCCATTTTATTTCCATTTTGTTGCTTGTTTTTATTTGCAAGTTAGATAAAATAGATTGTTGTTTATCAAATCAAGTAGATTTAGTTTTGTCTATTTCATTTCTGTTTTCATTATCAGTTTATGAAATTTACATTCTAGATTATTAATATGCAGTAGTTTCTTTATGCTTATATTTATGAATTTGTTTAAGTTTATCTTACTGATTAGATCTGCTTAATAAGTAGGTTTATTTATTGCTTTATGCATTAGAATTACATCTGCATGACTTCAGCTGAAGATTAGCTCAGTTAGGTTAGTTTTTACCATTTTAACTGTGCAGACTGTCATTCGGACAACCTGTTCAGTCTGTTATTCAGCCACCCCTTTCAGACCCACAGTTTAGTCTGTCATTCAGCCCTTAGTTCCGTTTTTAGTGTTTTTTTATGTATTTTAAGATTGTTTTAGTTCTGTTTTGTTAATGTCTGAGTTATGTTTTGACTGTAATGTTTAGATGTTAGTTTTATTTAACAGTAAAGTTAAAGTTTAATTGTTTTAGGTTATTTATTGAAGTTTTATTATTTCCTTATTCTTAATTTGTTTTTGTTTCTTGAATATTATTGCTGATTTTGTTTTACTGTTATATTGTTGTGTGTTTATGCTTTTTAGATTGATTTATTTGTTGCATGTGAGATTGAGTGTTATAGGTGTTTTTCTTTAGTATGATTTTAGGTTGTCTTTTTTTTATGTTGTGTTATTGTTGAAAGAACTTGTACGACATAACCTAAAGATAGTTCTTTTATTAAGCTTTCTACTTGCTTCTTTTATGAAGTTTTCTTTATTAAGTTTTCTAGTTGCTTATAAGTTGAGTCTTCCTTATACCGTAGTTTTCCATTTGAGTAGTTATTTGTTGATTGTATTTTAGTTTAAAGTTTATTATCAATTGCTTAGTTTATTATTGTGTCTCAGTTTAATTACTTTAATAATTTTATTTTTAGGAGTTTGACTTGGTTTTTCATTTTGAAATATATTTCAGTCTTTTGTTTGTTAAAATATTTCCATGACACCATAAGAACCCCTCTACCTTCGCATATATTATGTGTCAACTCAAAGCTTACCAACTTCGGTTGATAATTAAAGAATAGGTGGATTGATTTAGACATTATAACACCCAACACATTGCATGTAGGAAATAAACTGCATCATGCGTCATCATATAGTCATGCATACATATGTCATATACATCAGATAGGCATCATCATAATCATAAATGAGAGTCATACAAAACCCATAAAAACACATAAAAGGTGCATATATATATATATCATATCATAATGTTCAGTACAAAATGAGAAGCTCCACAGGATCTCTTGGTTGATCATACATATCATACAAAAATTCCCATGCTCAAACACATTCGGGGCAGCATCACAAGCTACTAGCCTGAGTCATCCTCCTCTAACTCCGTGTCCTCGCCTGAGTCCTCCTCCTCATCAGAGCTCTCATTAGAGGAAATTTCAACACAAAATGGGCCTCCTAAAAAAAATTAATAAAATGNAAAACAAGAAATACCTGAAAAAATGTGATGATGATGTCATCATCACGTTTTTTCAGGTATTTCTTGTTTTTGGGGTAGCGGGGTCCGTCAAAAGTATGCAGAGTGGGTACTCGTTGGATGCAGAATTTAATTCCGCATCCAATGAGCTCTCCCGATCGAAATTTGAGTAAAAACACAGGGAGATATGCCGAAAATACAAACAAAAAAAGTAGTTTTTTTATGATACCTATCCCCAAATTTATATTAAAAAAGTGTTTAAGACCTATACGGTATTTCAAATTTAAAGAAATTTCATTGGCTAACACATGATGACATGGAATTTGAGTTAAAGTTAAAAGGCCCATTTTGAGTTGAAATTTCCTCTAATGCCTCCTCCATTGGCACATCACCCTATGTCGCAGCTCTAACATACTCAACAGCAACCGCGATCCTCCTCATGAGAGAGATCAACTCTGGAGGAAGCCTGCAACACACATCAATCAAATCATCATCGAGGTACTGCCATCCATCATCAGTGACCCCCTCTAGTAATCTCTATATGTCCAGTCATAGTTGTTAACCCAAAAAATCTCTCACTCAACTCTACATGGCCTACACTACCTAAGGACACCCATGCATGACCCCCATTTCACCCCATTGGACCCCCACACCCTAAAAAAGGCTTAAGAATGAGCAAAAGGGCTTAAAAACGCAAAAAAAGAGCCTAAATAGTTCTCCTAGGGGTGAAATCCTCCAAAAAGGGGCCAAAACCCATCAAAGGAGCTAAAAGCCCCAAAAGAAGCTAAATATAGGGCGGAAGGGGCTAAAAACCCAAAAAAGGGGCTAAAGCACCAACCAAGGTCTTAAAACCCTAAAAATCCCCAAAAAAGCTATAAATAGAGGGGTGGGGGTCACTCTCAAAACACTTCTCCCTTGCATACTATTATGCTGCCTATGGATGCCTTGAGACCCTTTGTCTCTCAAGCCACCCACACTCCCTCTCCTCCATCCTCCATTGAGCCATAGCTCCCCCATCCAAGAGAGGTGCTTCTCCAAGCTAGGGCACGGTGGCCCATTCCATCCAAAGAGAAGGTATAGCTTGTCATTTTATGTATTTTTTTAGTAGTTTATTTGCTTTCTAATCCATGGTTTATTTGTAGGTTTGTTCCCTAACTTGTTTTGCAGGTATTTTGTTTTCTAACATGTTGTTTGCAGGTAGCTGGAACTAAACCCTAACAGTGTTTGCAGAGGGGTTTCTAGCAATTTCTCTTCTTTCTATCCTATTTTGCTTTCTGTCCGTTTTTACTGCATTTCACCTGCAAGAACCTACCCTTCCATCCTATAGATGGAAGGTAGCCATTCCTGCCCTGTAGTAAGGGAGAAATCCCTGCTACAGAACTGGCGACCATACCAGGTCGATCCCACAGGATCCTTGGGCCTGTTTTTCAAAATTTCAAGTCTTTGTTTAGATTTTTTCCCTAGGTCAAATTTTCTGTCAAATCTTGTTTATTCACAGTTTCTGTTACTATCGATCCTCCATAAGGCAAATCCGAGTCCATTTGGCCACAGTATAGGTTACTGTCAGCCGGATCTGACTCAAGATCAGAAAATATCACCTTCCAGAGTGGGTCGCACTTATCGGGCCTAAACAGGGGACCAGGTCGCTCATTTGGGCCTCACAGGTGCGACCAGGCCGCCCTTTTACCCCCAAAAGGTGCGACCCCCTTCAAAAAGATAGCTCGCTTCTTTTGCAAAATCTGAGTGACCCCCTTGCCTGTTTCTGGAAAAATTTAGCGACCCCCTCGCCACATTTGACTCGAAACGTGCGATCTGTCACTCAGAATTGAGTTTTTAATAATTGAGGACTATCGGTGTGGCTCAGCCGCCTCTGTCCAACACAATTGTTTTATTTCTGTTTCTGTTTATGTTAATGACAATTTCATGTACAAAACAAAGTGTAAATTAAAAAATTTAATGGGCTAATGAATATAGCTTGACTAAAACTTACCTAAAATCAACAATCTTTCTTACCCTTCCTCCTCTACCTAGTCATCACCCTTTGGGGTATTCTGGGATAAGACGAAGGGCACAGCTCATATAGTAATAGGCCCTGCACCTAATATTGTTCGAAACCACTAAAAATGGGTGACTTGAAAGGTAGAGGGGGTAGAGAAGGAGGGCTTCGCACGACGCTCAGCGTCCTCCCTGTTGACCAACCTTGCATCCAGGAGGTGACCTATGGATCTACGGATGGGCTTAGTCCCATTGTGTTGAGAGCCCAACACCTTCTCTTAGTTGAAGAAGAATATAGGTGTAAGGTAGTCACCTAGTCAGGCTATCACAATTCAGGGTAAAAAATGGTATATGTCTACAAAATTTCTCTTTATTTACTACTTTCATCCACAATGATATGAAATTTGTAGAATATTCATAAACCATTTGCAGCCACCAGATAACAGAAAAACAGAAAGAAATACACACCATACCACATAAATCAACCCAACTCAGTTCATGACATTGAGAGAGCCACTAAAATTTACAAATTTACACTAAGTAAAAAATATGCAATCTTTGAGGACATAAGGCCCTGACTGCTTTAATCATGGGAAGTACTTGGGCTTAGCCCAGAAACTCATTGTGAGGAGTACCACGGGAACCCCAAAGTAGCTGGCCGCTGAGAGGAATTTCCAAGAGAAATGGGCAATGACCCTCACCGATTGGTTAGAACGCTCGTGAGGAAAAAGCCAAGCACTGTCTTTTGGTAGTCTTGGTGGCTGAGTGACCACCTACAGCCAATAGGAAGCCATTGAAACCGGGGTCCAAAAAATCATTTCCACCAGTTTCATACAAAAATCTAACACAATTGATCCCTCACACTCTTCCTCATTCCTAAGAGGTGAACCACCACAATTCGGGTCATTGAAATGACATTGTCAAGACCATTCTTGACAACTTCTCACACCATTAGAAGGCCACATAGCCTCTGATTAAAATTCAGACCCATATCAGTCTGAAGCAGACATGCACACTGCACCATCAAGCCCCATGGCTGGTGCAAACCTGGATCCATTTTCTGGCATAGCAATCTCTAGTGGACCCATGTCCACACATCAAACTATCACCAACAACCCTGCAAGTGGCCCCAGCACAATCATGCAAATTGTCATCAGTCAACTACCACCACCCATAGTGACCACCCAAGTTGTCCCACCTGCAACACATGGGGGCAGTGGCCCTTCCACCTAGACTGCCCCCCTTGTCATACATGGGGGCAGTGGTCCTTCCACCCACATTGTCTCTCCCACCACACTTGGGGGCACTGTCCCATCTACAATGGCACCACAAGTACCCCCAGCTCTGTAGGTGCATTATGCACCTACAAACCCCAACCCCATGGCTGACCAATCTCACATCAACCTAGGGTCAAAACTTCCTTTCATGGCACATATCAACTTGCTTGATTTGGCTCGATTAACAAATGACCATATCCGCCATCAAACCTTATGGCCTCCCATGCCAACCAAACTGCCCTCAGATATTCCCAAGTTTGAAGGGACAGCAGGGGAGTGCCCCCAAAAACACATCATGACATTTCATCTATGGTGCTCATCAATGAACATTGTAGATGATTTGATCAGGCTTAGACTGTTCCAACGCACCCTCACAGGTGCTGCAGCCAAATGGTACATTGAGCTACCACAATCCATGTACCTAGATTTCAACTCCTTGGCTTTCATGTTCTTGAAATATTTCCAACTCCCTGTCAGATATGACGAAGGGGTGGAGATCTTGTTATCTTGCCGCCAGAACACTGTGACCCACATAACCAACCACATCCATGAGTGGCGATGACGCCGTATTCTGTGTAAGATCCAACTTGATGACAGGATCTTCCTAGATTGGTTCCTAAAAACCTTGCTCCCACCGATAGCAAAGGACATCGCATCCGAACGTCCCCAATCCGAAGAAGAAGCCATCTTGAAAGCCCGGCAGTTAGATCTGATTTATGCACAGTCTGGGTACCTTTACACTATCATTCCCGATGCTCCCCATGCAAGTACCTCCTACTGTGACGCACCGGGGGAATCCCATGCTGCAGATGGCATCATAGGCTCGGTCTCCCACCAACCACAGCACCATCCGACACCACCTGCAGTACCACCCCAACCAAGCAACACTACTAGTGTTTCCTACCAAAACTAGACTCCAGACTATGCAAGAATGATGTCCCAGTCCGGAGCCACAACTTCTTATGCACAACATGTGCCACTGCAGCAGGCTCAAGCCTTGGCTTGGCCAACACAACAATACGTAGGGAAAATTCCCACATTTGTGGCACCGCCACCCACCCAAATATACTATGCACCACCATTGCAAGCGGTTCAAGCCACCACCCCTGCTCCACCCACTCCATTGGGACGGGTGTTTGCACAACAAAACCGTCCCAACCAGCCAGCCCCCAATAATCAACAAGGGAAATCTAGGAATAATCGACCCCGGAACCAAGGAAACAATCAACCATAGGGAGGCGGTCAACAACCAAACCCTCCCAACAATGCCACAGTAAACCGGCCAACCCAAAATCCTCCACGACCAAATGCACTGAGATGTAATGCCCCGTTGAGTACAAACCAACCATGCACACTCTATGAGGTCTACGGGAACTACACATTCAAGTGTCCTTTCATGGGTTGTGCTAAGCAGGCCATTAGGAACGAGGTTTAACATGCCACCAACACAATGTACCAAGCCCAACCCAACCCGACACCACAAGGACCCCCCCCTATGGTGCTTTAAAACCCATTACCAGTCCAAGGATTGGTGGCAATAGCTCCCCCTCCCCAACCCAATCCCAATGCTCTAGGGGCACCTCCCATGACATAAACAGGTGTCCACCACCTATTAGCCATGACAATTGAAGAGGTCAATCTACAAACCAGATGAAATTAGTACAGAACCAACACTGAACCCACTAACACATCAGTGGCATCTATGTCTAAAATGGTCAATGCGCCTCTTCAGTTACCCCCTTTCCCGTGCCCCCCCATACGACGGGTTGCCAATAATGCCACGGCTAGAGCTGCTATCAGCTACAGCATCGTGGATGATTTGGCCCAAACACCTACCGCCATGTCCGCCCTTGAGGTACTCAAAACGTGCCCAACATAGTGGAAAGCCTTACTAGCTGCCCTTGGTGCCGTGGATCCCTCTAACTCCAAGCTGATCACATTCGACATGGAGAATGGAGAACCACGGATTCCATCAACCATTTCCTTTCAAATCCTGGTGTCTATTCAGAATTTGGTTGTGCATCGATGCATAGTGGATGAGGGAGCATCCATGTGTGTTATGTTTACCCTAGTCTGGCAGAATCTTGGATCCCCAATCCTGCAACCATCCTCCATAACTCTAAGGGCTTATGATGGCCATCCTACTAAAGCCCAAGGAATCCTCCCCCACGTCCCCATCACATCAGCCAAGAAGACAGTTCTAATTGACATAGAGGTTGTCAATGCTCAATTGGACTATAACCTTCTCCTTGAAAGAAGTTGTATGTATGCCATGAGATATATCACATCAACTGTCTTCCGTTTCATGATGTTACCTCATGAATGGAAAATCGTGACGGTTGATCAACTGACTTATCACAATCTGCAAGGGCTAATGACACCCACCAACGTTATCCCTGCGATTAACACCATTGATCCACAAGGGATGACCACACACACCAATGTTGTCCCTGCGGTCAACACCATGGTTGACAACATACCAGCCTCCCCATTGTTGAATGTGGGCCCTGGGTTGTTTGTCGATACCACCATGACGGCTCCTTTCCCCTTAGTGTCACCACCACCGACACCAAACGAGACTACAGACTTGTGCATGCTCTCATCCAGCACCACTGCACCCAAACAACAACCATAGCCACAGCCCCAACCACAACCACAACACCGTCCACAGCCGCAATAACAACAACAGCCGTAACATCATCCACATCCATAGCATTATGCGCAGCCGCAACCACAACCTCATCCCACATACAACCATCAGGGAGTTATCTGGGCTCCTCTCCAATCCATACAATTCCCTTCCTCTTTCCCCCGCCTAGTGTCATGAGAAAGCCAGTAATGACCACCTTAAACCTACCCAACTTTACATTGGAAACTACCATGTGGTATCTTGATCCACTAGCTCAACCACCAATGCCCCAGGTAGTCTTAACCCCCGTGCAACCCATTGCGGTCGAGTCTCATCCTCCACCCGGCCCGCAAAAACCAACCACCGCACCCGCACCCGCACCGCCCCACCCAAAAAGGGCCAGGGGTAAGAATGCGAAAGCTACCATAGAACCTCGACAGATCCCACCTTGCACCGTCTGCAAAGAACAGGGCCATCTGACTCATAACTTCCCTAAGATTCCAATGATCCGCGTGCATTTGGACACCATGGATACAACCGAAAACCTTCCTATGGTTGAACTTCCAAGCGTGCCAATAGTAAGAAACAAGTCATTGAGAAAAAACCATGCTTGCACCCTTTGCAAATTGTATGGACATTATTCTCACCACTGTCAAGACTTGCCCGAGTTCCAAATCACTTTAGCTGACCTCCGTCAACATTCCCTTGAATCTGAGATCACCCTGATCGAAGAAGTTCACCCCCCACCTCCTTCTTCGGACACCATGTCCATTTACATGATGTCCAGTTCTACTGACCCTCTTGTCTCAACCACCGCCAATGGTCCATTAGACCTGTCTCTTATGTTGTTTCCGCAACCGCAGCTCCATCCGCAGCCATAACCTCAGTCGCAACCTCAACCTCAGTTACCAGGGAAACAGTGGGGTTCATTCCCGATCAACATTTTCCTTTTCCTTTTCCTTTTCCCTTTCCTTTTCCTACCATCCAAGATCATGAGTAAGTATGTCTTGGCAACCCGCAATCTACAGGATTTCCCACTAGGAGATACTGTGTGGTACCTTGAACCACCTACCATACCTCTGAGGCCCCAAGATGTGTTGACTCATGTCCAACCAATTGAGATGATGTTGCACCTACCTCTAGGTCCATCAAAGACTCCTCCCGTCTCTAGGCCTGCCCCTCTTCCTCCAACAAAGACTGGGGGCAAGGCAACCAAAGCCACAACCATAACATTTTCATGATATCTAGCACCAGTTTCCCTTTCGCCTCATCGGCTGTGGAAGATCCACCTGATCTATCCCGGTACCACTTACGCGATGACAGAGATATATGTAAGACTGCCTTTGGTTTTACCCCATTCCCTTTAAACCATAGTGTGGAATTGGTTCTTCCCATAAAATACCAGATTTCATCATCCCTCCTTGCCAATCAACTTTGTCTCGGCAAGGGGGCATACCTCTTCGTTGACTCATACGGTCGACTCTTGAAGAAGCCGCACAACGGGCTCCACCTCAAGAGAGTCTATGCCTGATATAACCACTATGAGTCCCTTATAGCGTAGTTTTTTCCCTTTCTTATTTTTCAATGTTTTTTAGCACAAGTCAGGGGAAGCACCATCAGCTGCTAATCCAAAGTTACCTGGAACCGGTTCGAGACACCTCTCACACCTCTAGTCTCAAATTTCCATCTCCTGATGAGACCATCGTCTCATGTTTAACAAACAAATTTCGGGACCGCTTCCCAGAAGTTACCTCGATTTACAAGCCACACCATGGTGATACAAGTGTTTATGGACCTGTACTTGCATCACACTTTCCTACCGCTACTCATGCGGATTATTGGGCCACCTCCCGTTAAGGAACATCATTTTTTATTTTAGCATATAACCGTCTACTTCATCCACCGCACCTTACGCGGATCTCTGGACCATTGTCCAGAAGACAAATTATTTCTCTTGCATGTATTTGGCATATAACTGCCCCTGGAATTGCACTCACATCACATGTAGTCAAGTTTGTCCACCACAACTCACACACAGCTCTCCTGACCTCTATTCGAGAACCACCTCGGTTTGACTGCCTTTGTCGCACTGACTCACGTGGCTCTGCCACAATCTATCCCATGCATGTATTGGTATGTTTGAGAGCCACCTGCTCTGTCCATACTGCGCGGATGACCTTTGGACCACTATCCACCGTCCTGACATGGGGCACCACCTATGCCATTGCAATTGGTTGACCATACTAGAGTTTCATTTAAGCTCTTTTCTGACTCCTAAAAGAATGAAAAGATTGTCAAGTGTAGCTGCTTCCTTTCCTGCACGTTAAAGTATACGAAAGGGCATCTACATCATCTCGTTTATCTCCTTTTGCAGACTATGTAGACCATCAAATGAAAAGGACCACCTTGGCATATTCAAGCCAAGACCGTTCCCCTCTGCATAACTTTATGCTTGCTCGGGAAGAGGGGTTGCACTTTACGAAAAAGCTCACCATGGGTTTTCATTAAGATCTTTTCCAGCCTTCTCATCAAGAAAATATTGCTGAGCAAACTTGGTTTCGTTCATGCTCATAAAATTATCTGAATGACCATCCAGTCAGTATAGGTTTAACCTTTTTTGGCCTGATTGGACTACCAACGGTAAAGAAGTCTCTCGTCCACTACAGGATGGGAGAGCTCTCCTATGTATACTTTTATCCTTTTTCAGGAATAGGAGACTACCAATGAAAAAATAGCCCCCACTGGAGTCTTCTTTGTGCTTTCAGAATCTCTAAAATTGAAAGCACCGTCGATAATTTACTTTCTCGGGCTTGCCAAAAATCCACGAGATTGTACCACAACGGTGTCTCTAGACACCACCCCACAGAAAATAGTTTGGCAGCATTCCCACTTTGGGTCGCCTTTGTTCAGAGTACTCTGCAATGTGTCTTCCTTGGATCCCATCAATATCAACAGTATCCATCTCCCCCAAGTATTTCCCATATGCAGTGACATTCCCAGTATTACAGCTATGATCCCATTCCCATGAGTCAGTTTCATTCACTTCCTGGTCCGCCCTACTGTCATACTCTGAACAAAGGAAGTTTGAGTCTACTACACTCTCCCTACCCCTATTCAACTCTTTCCCTCCCCCCCCCATTCAGTGGGTCAGTTCACATATTGTCTCACATCTTTCGGTTATCTCCCTCATGCTTCTGGAAAAGGAAACATCATTTCCTTGACCTGGGGCAGGTCTCCCTCTGTCAATGACAACACACATTCCAGAGGATAGACCCATAGGTCCCTGTATCTTGGTTTCATTAACCTCATTGATGGGTTCCTTGGACCACTTGAGAGGAGTCCTTAGTGCCTCTCGGGATGGTTGTTTCTAGCGTGGTCGACTCCAACTACATCATCACACCATTGAGATTCGTACAGGGTATTGGTCCGTGCAGTATTAGGTCGAAGACCTCGGATGTCACCTGACTCTATCACGTTGATGATTCTATTTGGGGGACCTAAACAGGTTATTCCCCTTATGATTTCCACGTTGCATTGGAGATAGTGTTCAGAAGCCCCAGCAGTGCTTCTATATAGGTTTATGATTGATGCAGCATACTTGTACCACAGAGACTCTCACTTTCCATTAGTGAGTCCATACAATTATGTACCATTCCAGATCCAGCAAGCTATCAGTCATGAAGATATAGCATTCCATGAGAATGCCACAGGTCCAATATAGTAGTTCTTCATATCAGTATTGTATTCAACCTCTAATTGATGCCACCACTATGTATCATCAGTTGTATATGATCAACTCTTGTATTATAGAGCATAGATCACATTATTCTTTTGACATTGTTACGAGCACGAAGATTCCTACCTCGTCCATATACATGTCACACATTATTTGTATCTCATCCATTGATGGGAACCATATTAATACAAAAATCAAAATCCACCATGCCCCAGCCCTGGAAGCACCACCTCTCTGCAGAAAATCCTATGATGTCCATCGGCCATATGATGAGCTCCTACCCTCACACATCAGGGGGCAATCTGTTAACCCAAAAAATCCCTCACTCAGCTCTACATGACCTACACCACCCAAGGACACCCATGCACAACTCTCATTTCACCCCATTGGACCCCCACACCCTGAAAAAGGCTTAAGAATGACCAAAAGGGCTTAAAAACCCCAAAAAATAGCCTAAATAGCTCTCCTAGGGGCTAAAGCCTCCAAAAAGGTGCTAAAACCCCTCAAAGGAGATAAAAACCCCAAAAGGAGCTAAAGATAGGGCGGAAGGGGCTAAAACCCCAACCAGGGGCTTAAAACCCTAAAAAGCCCCCAAAAAGCTA
>LPNX010955900.1:124784-144388 GCA_001517045.1 Pseudotsuga menziesii | reverse complement strand
GTCACTCTCAAAACACTTCTCCCTTGCATACTGTTATGCTGCCCATGGATGCCTTGAGACCCTTTGTCTCTCAAGCCACCCACACTCCCTCTCCTCCATCCTCCATTGAGCCACAGCTCCCCCATCCAAGAGAGGTGCTTCTCCAAGCTAGGGCATGGTGGCCCATTCCATCCGAAGAGAAGGTATAGCTTGTCATTTTCTGTATTTGTTTAGTAGTTTATTTTCTTTCTAATCCATGGTTTATTTGTAGGTTTGTTGCCTAACTTGTTTTGCAGGTATCTTTGTTTCTAACATGTTGTTTGCAGGTAGTTGGAACTAAACCCTAACAGTGTTTGTAGAGGGGTTTCCAACCATTTCTCTTCTTTCTATCCTATTTTGCTTTCTGTCCATTTTTACTGCATTTAACCTGCAGGAACCTACCCTTCCATCCTATAGATGGAAGGTATCCATTCCTACCCTGTAGCAAGAGAGAAATCCCTGCTACAGTAGTGAGTCCAATGTTGTACTTCATCGCTGCCTATGCCTGTGAGTGGGTGGATCTAAACCCTCCACCCTGTCCCTGCATCACTGGTGCCCTGTTAGAGGGTGGGGTCCCATGTATGCACATGCACACCGTATGTCATTAGTATCTATCTTAGACACGATCTAGATACCACTATGCTAGCATACTATATATGTATGCAACCACAAAAGCATCATGTATACCTACCGTCAGGTCCTCAGACCTTCCCTAGAGGTTGAGGCATCTCCGAGTCTCTCCAGTAATCCATCTCAACATATGGATAGTCCTCATAGAGGACTGGAAGATTCCACCACTGTGCGAAGATCTCTCAGGTGAAGAAGAGACCCACCAAGACGCTTCCTTCTCTCATCATCATCTCACACCATCTCCTCATGCAAGGATCGCGAGGTCCCCCCTCACACACCGCTAGATGCGGTCGTAGTGTAGGCAATCGCTCAAATAAAAATAAGCACAAGAATGAGGGGAAACATAAATCCCCTCCCACCAAAATATATTGGTTCAACGCATGCTGAACTGTTCGTCAAGTACATCTAGGCCCACCCATAGTAGGTTCCCCTCAACACTCGCTCTACCATCAAGAGCTGACCACCTAATATCTTATGTGGTCCTGTTGATCCCAATATGCACAACACCATATCTGCAACTACTCAAGTCTCTAGACTCTCTATGTCGCACACCAGTCTGTACGACTTTTGCACATATGTCGAGGCATAGCAATTCCTGGCGCACAAGTCATCCAACAACACCCCCCTCGGGAGCTTCGATGAGATGTCGCTGATCACTCCTAGTAGTGGGAGGTCACTCAGAAAGTATACATCTCAGAGGGTCATCTCCAAGCACTCGCCCTAGATGATGAAACACTCAGATTCTCGATCCTAGTAATGCACCATCTTCTCCAACAAAATTTTTGCTGAATGCATCAAAGGGATCCGAAAGAACTTCAACAACCCACACCGGGAAAGCGTGTCATGTACCACTCCATCATCCTCCACGTAATCTTGAAGATCATCGATGTCTCTCTCTTCCCACCTGACTCCAGGCATCCTGCACATGCACAAAGTTCCTGTCAGACCCATGCAAAAAATCCTCATCCTGGGCTCGGTCGAACCTGTTTTCCCTTTTTATGTGACCCAAGTTGCGCAAAAAGGCTGAATAGGTGTGACTAGGTTTCTCTTATCTCTTGCATAGGTGTGACTTGGGTCGTGCCTGTCTCCCTGACAGGTGCGATTGGGTCACACCTATCTGACCAATAAGTGCGACCTAGGTCGCTCCTTTTCCCTCGAAAAGTGTGACTCGGCCTTGAGAACCCTTCGGGCCCGGCTAAGGCCCCCAGAGTAAGGAAAACCAAAAAATTCACCACTGAAAATGATGAGCTTGATGGGAGCTCTTACCTGCAAGTCACAAATGGGATCAAATGAAATGAGATGCTGTCTCACTATCATATTTAATAGTAGGCATAGCCTCTACCCATTTCGTGAAGTAATCCACGACCACAATGATGTGATGGTGCCCCCTAGCCGAAGCTGGGTTGCAATCCATAAAGTATACCCCGTACTTGGTGAAGGGCATAACGAGGCTGGATGTGAGTAGATATTTCATGCAAACACCTGGAAAGGGTGGCAGCACTTGACTGCATTAACACAATCATTAAAGATTGATGACCAACAATAACCCGCTCTAAGGATTTTTTGGGTTGTAGCAATCCCAGATAAATGACCACCACACGCCTCACCATGGAAATCATTCAACATCATAGCAGCCTCGTCATGAGTCAAACACTGACATAAAATGGAGTCCACCCCACGACGATACAATGTGTCACTGATAATGAGGTAATTCTTAGAAACACATCATAAATGTAGACATCCATCCCATGAGAAGTAAGGAGGAACCTTCAAGATCTATAAATATATGATGATGTCACCATACCAAGGGTCCATAGTCGAGATAAGGAAGATATGTATGTCCACAAAGGAGTCTTCATGAATTTCATCTTCATCAAAACTAGGAAGATATGACATGAGCTCCACAAAAACTAGCGATTTCTTCAATTTTTCCGAAACAAACTCAAGATCAAATTCTTGCAAGATAAGAATCCACTTATTATACTTCCCCCCTATCATTCGTCTGGTTAGGACAAACTGAAATGGACTAATGTGAGCCACAATCATAGTCTGGTGAAGGATTTTGTAGTGTCTCAACCGCTGAACCGCATGAACTGATGCTAAGGATATCTTCTTGACATGACTATATTGAAGTTCAAGATTACTAAGGTTTCAGCTACGATAATAGACAACGTGCTCTTGGAGATCATCATCCTCTTGAGCCAAAACCTTCCCAATCATCTCTTGAGACGTGACCATGTATATTAAAAATTCACAGATATATTCAGGTGGACTAAGCACAGGGGTCGATGCCAAGGATTTATTAAGAGCATCAAAGAACTCCTGGGCTCGCTCATCCCGTATGAATAGAGTATCCTTCTTCAAAAGGTGCATAAAACCCTTGGTCAAATTGGCAAAGTTGACAACAAATATACGTAAGAAGTTAGCCATCCCTTGGAGATTTTGAAGGTGTCGAATCGTGCGTGGGGGAGACAACTGAAGTATTTCCTCAACCTTCAAAGGATCGACCCTAATCCCCTCCTTGGAAATGATAAATCCCAATAACCGACCCACTTTCACGCAAAAGATGCATTTTTGAGGATTTAACCAGATTTGATAATGATGACATATTTCAAAAACCAAGCACAAATGGTTAGGATGATCTACTCTCAACTCAGAGTGACTAGCTAAATCATTGAGATAAAATTCGATAATATGCTTCAAGTCGTGAAAATAAAAGGTCATTTCCCGCTGAAAAGTAGCTCTAGCGTTTTGAAGTTCGAAAGGCATTTTCTGGTATGAAAAAGTACCCCAAGGACAAATGAAAGTTGTTTTATGTTGGGAATTATGCTTGATTTGGATCTGGTTGTACCCTTAAAAACCATCCATGAACGAAAACATTTCTCTTCCCAAAGACTCATCCAAGATCTGATCTATGGATGGTGTGGGGAAGTTATCTTTAGGACATGCCATATTCAGGTCTCTAAAGTCAGTGCACACTTGGATAGTTCCTTGCTTATTATCTACTAGAATGGGGTTAGATACCTATTCAGTCAAGGGAACCAGATATATAAAGATATCTTTGAGTAGCTTCTCTATCTTAGTCTTAATGGTAGGCACCTTACAAGGATTCATCGTGCGTAAACGTTGTCGAATAGGCTTAGCATTAGGATAAGTTTTGATCTCATGCTTGACAATCTGAGGGTCTATTCTTGGAGTTTCTTCATATGACCAAGAAAAAACATCACTAAATTATTTAAAAATATTGGTGTATGCCTTAATCTCATCGGAAGAACAATCTACCCCAATGTAAACGTTCTCTATCTTGCTCGGAGTCCAAGAAATGTTGATAGGGATTGTAGGTGACAATTTTTCCATGTTCCCTTCGACATATGTACCATGAGTTCCTAATGGGATCACGGGGCTACCAACCTTCTCTCTAAGTATCGATCTAAAGTCATAACACTCGATTCGTTCAAGCTCCGGTAGGAAGTAAGAGTGATGGTGAAACTCCTCCCAAGGTCGTTCCAAACCATTCATGACTTTATGCCAAAATAACTCCAATGGGCCAATGGATATGCCAAAGGGGATAAAAATAAAAGTTTTAATTTGGGTTGGGATTGGATTATATGCTACCCATGTGGTTTGGGTTAGCTATTATTGCATATTGTTTACTCAAAAATGTATTACAGTGCTACTAACCATATGTTTTAATTTTGGGTTTAAAATATTTTTAAATCTCATTAAATTTGGAATGAAGTTATGGAACCTTTTGGTATTTGAATATTTTTAAATTACATATTGTTTCCAATGAGAGAACCCATGTTTTTGTAAAAATATCATTCTTGGGAGCCATTGGATAGCTTGTGGAGAGCCTAAGAGAGTCATTAAAGTTATGTAAGTTCATTGGGAGTCATTGATGCTAGGATATATTCATGGAGAGGAAGAAGGGAGGTCTTGTTTGTGCTTTGTAGCCCCATGTTGGGTAATTATATCTATTGATGTGTGTTTCTATTAGTAAAGGATGGATTTATCCTTGATTGGGAGATTGAAAGAACTGATTCGACGAATTGTCAGACCTAAAGATGTAGCCCTACATGGGTGAACTCCATTATCAACATTCTTGAGTTTTGGTAATGTTGCGTTTGTATTTTATGATCTTTTCTTCATGCATGAATGGCTTATGTAAATGGTTTATGAGATAAAATAATTTAATTAAAGAGAACCACATAACATTGCAAGTTTAATGCACAGTCAAAAAAGATATTGGAAATTGAGAGTTTTCCATTAACCATAAGTCATTAAGAACTACAATGAATTGTATATTGAAGAACATCTTCAATCACTAGGGATCTTCCATATTGTAATAAATATTTTGTAACTACTTTTTGTACCCTTTGAGATCCTTGGACACCCTCCTTGAGCTATAAAAGGAGGTATGTTTTCCTTAGAGGGGACAATTTTTTTGGGAATAAAACTTATTTTGTACTCGATATTGTGAGGTTCTTGTCTTGTTCGGATTTTGGTGTCTTGATGGATATGTTTCAATCTATTGTAGGAATGATGGTAAGTTGCAACCAAGGTAATGTAATTTCCATCTAAGTTTGGATTAGTTAGGTTTTAAATTGAATGTGTTCTTCCTTCTTGCCCTAGTTAAAATATTTTTCTTGGAGAAATTTTGGATGGTGATTTTGATTAACTTGGCTAATATTGTGCATCAATTTGTGTTTAGCACTTATTCCATAAGATCTATGTTATCAATATCATTTGGAATTTAAGGATATCTCAGAAGTGGCCATATAATTCGACTCGGTGGCCTTCCCTTTAGTGGATATTGACAATTTTACTTGACCTTATACATGTTACTTCACTCCATTCTTTCCCAATTATCCCAACTTTGCACTACTCTACTATTTTTTCAGCTTGCAAATTTTATTTTAATTTTCAAATAGTCTTCCATCTAGATTCTGAATTTTCTCTTTAAATTTTGAAAGTGCTTGGAAAATTTTGTGAAAAGAATCTTCATAAATTTAGAAAAGTGTCCTTAAAATTTTCTTAAAACCCTAAAACGGTTACCCATTTTGAATACTAGAAAAGATTTTGAATTGATTCGAGGTTCCAACTATTTTATTTTTTATTCTACAAGTGATTATTCTTCACTTATTTTGTCTAGTCACCTATTTGTCTAGTGTTAGTAATGAATTAAATTGGGGTAGAAATATGTCATACTTCCTTATAAATTAACATGGGATCCATTAATACTAAATTTTGTATTTGTAGAGGGCTATATTAATCTATTTGTTGCCAAAAATTTAGAGGAACCTTCCATTCATAGGCACCTGCAGTTGTTATTTACTTTGTTTGAGGGATAAACTCTTGCAAATTCTAACTCTTAGATCGACCTCTTTCATGGATGTACATAAGAAAAACTTGTTTCCATTGTAACCCTGGAAACTAGTCTATTCAGACCCTTTTCATTGGTGTATCCAAATTTATGAATTGTGATATTAAGGGGTTACAAACCCATTGACATTTTCATCAACCTTGTGGTTTTCATAACGACATAATAAACCAGTCTCTCAAGTTTGTTTGTGGAATATTTATTTGTTTGATGGTTTTGTTTATGATAGTTGTTGTGATAGTTCTCTGTTGGTGGCCACAAAATACTCATAAACTTAGCACTCTTGGTTATTCTTGTGACAGTATCATTGTTTTAGTTTTGATATCATTGACTCCATGTTACTTATTTCATACTTCACAAGGACATATTCTACTCCCTCTATTTTTCTAATCCTTTATCTTATTGCATATTGGATGGAGACATTGATTTTTTCATAATAAAGTTTGTTTACTGCTGATTAATAACTTCCACAACCTACACAGATGCAGGTGGTATCCACCTGAGGGCATGTGACAAGCATGTAGAAAGGGGGTTTGTTGGCATACAGGTGGATGGGAGACTTGATGACCCATTTAATTAGGTTTCATTTCAGTTTAATGTGGTGTTTAATAACATTCAATACCTTAATCCTTTACATGGGAGACGGGATGGTGAATGATATACAAATTATTTTGTTTAGTGCGATGGTGTGAAAAAACTCATGTGCAAATATCTAATTTTATGGGCAGGTTGGGATTCCAATGGCTTCGACATTTTGGATTTTTTTTGGTGCCCTACTCATAAGCTAGATGCTAATGGTAAGACGGAGAAGTGTAAAGCTAGGAGGATGTCACTGTGCCAACATGGTAAACCCAGGAAGGGAAGTAGTGGTCATGACAACCTTGTTCACAAGCCATATGTGAAGCAGATGAATGATGGATATGTAAATGGGATTTCTCCAGAGGTTCACTCACTCAATGATGACTGGGAGGCCAGTATTGTTGCTCATCAATTGATCTCAGCTCGTTCGACTAGAAATGTAAACCACTACTAGGTGGTTAAAAATATGACGGGTTTACTGATGGAGGATATTCAGGGAAAATGGGATAACTCCAAGATGATGTATATTGATAAGAGAATTGGATTGGAACAAGATGTTGATGGTTTAAAAAACATAGATGATAGTTTTAAATGGGATCTCTCTTTTTTTAGTAAAATCTTCGAAGCTGTAGGGGTGTCGGTGCAAGGATTATCTAAGGAAAATTTGTTTGGGGAAGCTTCCCAAGGTGAGCCTATGGGTTCCCATGCTCAACATGGGAAAGGGAATAAGCTAACAAATCTCTCTCCTGAGGACTAGATGGGAACTCAGTCCTCTCCATAACCTAGTCTTTCCTTTGTAAATAATATTCGATGTTTAGATTTGGAAAATCTTGTTCTACCTTAGAAACAGGCTCCTCTCCCGGTTAAGATTCCCGAGGAATAATCCTCAGACATGGAATTTGAAGGTTTCTCGATCATTGAGGAACATGAAGAATCATCTCATGGTGCACATCCTGGATAAATGGTGTTCGAGTGCTCTAAACACTACTTTTGATTTTTCAGTTTCTCTAGTTTTATGTCTTAGATAGTTTGTTACATAGTACTCCTTTTAGGACTTTGATAGCTAGTATAAACCTTATAGTCTCCAACTACTATTTGGATTGTTTTCCCTCTGTTGGGAGGGCCACATTTTGTGAACATGTCACTATGGATAGTATCTTTTAGTACTTGGGTAAGTGGTTTCACCATCTCAAAACACCATGAAAATGATGACATATGCATTGTAATATTGTTATTTTTTGTCATATAATATAGATATGCCATAGCGTTACAAAAAAAAAACTTCCACAACCTACCTCTGGCGCATAAGTTTAGGTTTGTGTTGTCAATATTATAAGTTGAATGGCATGCTTTGTCGTATATTCACTTAATTGATACAAATTCTAAAATTATACAGTTCACGACACTTGTAAAAATCTCTTCATTACAACAACATATTTGATTCATATCTAGTTCACATTCATTGCAAAGAAGGGATTTGATTACATACTATTTAATCACCATTTGTTCTCTTTAGCTTGTTAAAAGACTAGTATGCTTGAAAATCTCTTTGGTAAGGGATAAGTGCATTTAGTTTGGATTTAGTTCTACCAACATCTCATAAATCTTGAATTGTGTTCTTTAAAAATAATACTCTAGAAGAAGTTTCCCATTTCGCACATTGTCATAGTGATTTTTATTATTGGAATTATGCTTTGGGGTTATGTATTCTTTCTTAGCATGTGCTCATTGTTGGATTTGGGACACTAATTTTATTATTCCTAAGTGGATTTAGTGGTTTCTAGAGTGATTGTTATAACCAGAATGCTAATGGTACACTAAATATCTCATGGTGTGTGTTTCTAAATGGTCCATGCCTATTATTTAATTGCTCTCATTTTTCTGTATACCAATGGTTCACAAATTTAACATGGTATCAGATCCTTGTTCAGGCTAGTAGCAAGTCTTGTCCGATCTCCATTATGCACCAGAAGTAATTTAGTTTCCACATAAATCCTATAAAAATTGCCTTGCTAACTCTAGATTCATCCAGAGAAGTCTCTGTAGGTGTGACGGACTTTAAGAAAGTGCACATGTCAAGGTGGAAAGGATTTATTGACATATGATTGCGAATTGAATTGGTTTTGCAGCGTTACTTGCAGGTACCTACATAGCTTCTTAAGGAATTGTCTGTTCAACATACAGAAAGATGGATTCTTCAGCTCTCATACTGTAAAACCTTACATCCTTCAACTATGTTGATTGGAGGGAAGATATACAGGTATCCTTGCACAAGCTTTCCATGTTTATGATGAAAAAGGGCAGAGAAACTAAGCCCCAACAACACGTTGAAAAGAACAAGTTTTTGAATCGGCTTGATGAATCCTTCAACTTCATGTGCACTCAAATCTTCTGGGATATTTTGTTCCATATTGAGGGACCAAGGACTTTGAAGGACGCTTGGGATAAGCTCAAATATTTGTTTGGAAAACAAGATGAGATTCGATGGAACATATTGGAGAATGAGCTCATTTCATTACTTTCCAATAGTTTTGAATCTATTCAACACTTCTTCACAAAATACAAGTCACTAGTACTGCAATGTAAACAATGTGGAATAGAGAGGAAATATGAGAAAATGATTCTATCAGTCCTGGGAAATCTTGGCTCAAAATGCTTAGTATTTGTCTCTATATTCTATTTTGGAAGAGCTTCCATCCCTAATTGGAAGATACCTTCTCTAGATGCTTTAGTTGAGTCCTTAATACTAGAGCAAGATAAATTGGTTAAAATGGGAGTAATTCAAAGCTCCAAGAATCAAGCACTCATAGTGTCAGACTCAAACAATGTGAAAGAAAAAGGGAAGCACAAAGGGAAGGAGACCAAAAAAATTGATTCGAAGCCAAAGGAGAATCATAAATCTTTCGATGGAGCCTTAGGTTCCAGGAAAAAGAATAAATTCGAGAAGACTAAGTGTCCATACTATATGAGAGGATTTCATCCAGAGAGCTAGTGCATGAAGAAGAAAATCAACCAATTGTCAACAAGAATTGAACATAACAATATTTCCCTCCCACAAAGAGAAAAGAAGTATGATGTTGGATAACCGATAGAATATCATTAGAGGTTCCATGCCTTGAAGGAAGGCCTCACTCGGTCGAAAGCTTACTTGATAGATTCTGGAGCATCCAACCACATGGTTTCCTCCAAGGAATCTTTCACCACTTTGGATCTCTCAGGAGGACCTACCATTCACATGGGTGATGAATCTCAAATCCCAGTAGTAGGAAGAGGTTCTATTAAAATCCAGCATGGAGAGTTTAGAAATGTACTCTATGTTCCATCTCTTACAACAAATTTGGTGTCTGTATATTAGATGACTCACACTGGCTCACCAAAGCAAGTGTTATTTGGGCCTGACTCAGTAGAGATCACATATATCTCAATTGGGAATATTATAGAGAAAGGTGTTGCAATCCATGCCTCCAAATCATATTCATTCTCACACTTTATGCCATACTCAAATCCAGTTCAAAAACAGATTCCATTTGAAGCAGGTAAAGGTATTGAAACTCCTTTACTTCCATTTGCAGATATATATCTATTGTCTAATATTACAGATTCATATTCAGATGATGAGGAAGATCAACATGATCTTGATATTGAGTTTACACCTCAATATGATCTAGATATAGATCCAACATCTACTCCATCTTAGCAACCTAAATGGACCCAGAAGTTTATTAAAGCAGTAGGGGATGTTGCTGGAAATCCAAATGATAGAAGAAGAATGAGGTCCCAGTATCAGAAAGAGTATGTTGCACTGTCCCACACAGATCCACTTCTCCATGAGAGGTGCTTCATGATGATGGGATCATATCCTCAAACATTCAAATATTCTTTCCATGATCCAAGATGGAAAGAAGCTATGGATGAGGAATTCAATTTGCTACAAGACAACAAAACTTGGGATCTTGTATCCTTACCTCCAAGGAGGAAACTTGTACAGTGAAAATGGGTCTACAAGACCAATATAGGATCTAATGGAACCACAACCAAGTATAAGGCTCGTTTGGTGGCCAAAGTATACTCACAAGTTCAAGGATTGGACTATAATGGGACATTAGCTCCAACAGCAATAATGGATTCCATCATAATTGTCATGGTAGTTGCAGCTTGCAAAAGGTGGGAGGTACATCACATGGATGTAAAAAGTGCATTCCTTCATGGTGACTTGAAAGAGGAGATTTACATGAAACAACCTAAGGGGTACATTGAGGATTCTTCCTTAGCTTCCAAATTGAGGAAATATCTCTATGGGATCAAACAAGCCCCAATGGCATGGTATTCCAAAATGGATTCCTTCCTCATGTCACAAATATTTGAAAGATGCAAATCAGATTGCAATGTTTACATGCAAAAGAAAGAGGGATCCTTGCTATTAATTGTGCTATATGTGGATGACTTGCTCATTACTAGCAGCTATGTTGTTGGATTGAGAAGCATCAAGTCAAATTTGAATAAAGCATTCGCTATGACTGATCAAGGACTGTTAAGACAGTTCATTGGTATCAAAGTAAGTCAAAATACCTCAGGAATGATGATCTCACAATACAGATACTCATCATATTTGCTTAGAAGATTGCACATGGAAGACTGTAAAGCAACCCCTTTTCCCTTGCTATCTAGCATCGGGATCAAAGAAGTTGGTTCTACACCATTGGTAGAAAACACTCTTTTCAAACAGCTCATTGGGAGAATTCTATATCTCACGCATTCGAGACTAGACATATCCTATGCTATGAGTGATCCTTCTAGATACATGTAGGAACCACATGAGATACACTAGAAGGAATCAAAGTGTATCTTTCACTATGTGCAAGGTACTAGAGATTATGGGATTCATTATACAGCTGGGGCACACCTATATCTCATTAGCTTCATAGATTCAAAATGGGATGGAGATGGGAATGATAGAAAATCCTCTTCAGGATTTGTGTTTATGTTGGGATCTGGGCCAATTTGTTGGTACAATAAGAAGCAAGCAACACTCGCACTCTCTTCAGCAAAAGCATAGTATAGGGGGGCTATAAATGCGACTATTTAAGAAGTTTGGTTGCATGGAATCTTGAGAGAATCTGAGATTTTCACTTCACCTTCAGTGGCCATCTATTGTGACAACTAGAGTACCATAAAGATATCCAGTGATCCAGTCCAAAAGCAATGGATGAAGCACATTGAGGTTCACATGCATTATATTCGAGAACTAGTGCATGAAAGAACTATCACACTGCATTACTTCCCTACAGAGGAGAAAATTACAGATCTGTTCCCAGTGTAAAGGATTGATTTATTGTTCTGTTTCACAACTTATTTTGAGGGGGGGGTTTCCCATGAGGTTTTCCCCATTTTCCTTAGTTTATTAAGCAGCTTTCATTTTTCATTAGATTGTATGGGTGACTTTTGGCCTAGCTTCTAGGGCCCAAAGTTGTCCAAGTTAGGATTAATGGGGGGTGTTGGGATTCATTAATCCTTCCTTGTCCATATATAGTCTAATTGATCATCTTACCTAAATTAGGAGTCATTTGCTAGAGTTTGGTGCCACTGGTGCCATTGGTTCCAACGGTACCAATCCCTACATTCTAGGAGCCCCTCTGATTGCCACCAGTAGCCTCCATCAGTTGGTTGTGGTAGGTAGGCATTTATGCTGAGTAAAACTCTAGTTATAATCAATTAGATCACTCTCAGTTAGGCTAGCGCCAATTTCCCATGCATGCATGGGGAGTGGCACTGTAACATCCCCGACCCTTCGACTGGGGAAGAGGACGCTACCATTGCTGCTATATACCTGGGTAACTAGCCACATGAACATACACACAAATATTGAAATGCTTCGAACTAAAACATGCATACATTATTACCATACAACGAAAGCAAAACCATACATTCAATCATTTATCATGTTCATTGTAATTCATTATCAAATGTAAATTGCAAGGATTGAAACACAAGAATACTAATCTTATGAAGAATAATGCCCCACAACCAGCTATGTCGTTGCAAATTTCCACCCAACCATAGGCCAGTCTGCTCCTTAATCTCTCAGCAACACTGCCACCCCCGAGTTGGGCATGATTCCCCAAGGAATAAGGAAACTAAGTAGGATCACACATAGCCAAAGATACATAACTCATCCAAGCCAACACAATTGGGTTTATCAGGCCATCAAGGAGATGGGAAAAGATGACTGCTAAGCTAGTGGGCTCACTGAAGAGTTAAGGACACTTGCACCAGAACTAGCCTGACTTCTAGGACACCCACACACAGCCAACATAAGGAATCAGTCCCTTCTCTGATACACAGTCCCTCAGGCCCTGACTTCCCTTCCAGTGCTATTCAGGGGCTGTGGAGAAGAAAGCCAGCCCTCTAGATCTATCTATGAGGCTCCCAAAGACACCAGGTTTATCAAGCATACTAAGCCTTCATTCCCACTCCAATACAGTCCAAATACCAACCACTACATACACACACCAAACTCAAGCAATTCACAACTCTATGAAAGAAAAAGGGAAACATTACTGTAGCCAAAATGGTGATACACAGCTCAGACTGAGCAAAATGATATCAGAGTTGTTCTTGGCCCTAACATGGCCAAAACAACTCAGCAACAACCCACACTTATGGGGAAAACAACAATCACGATTTCACCACTAAAAACAATGGGAAAGACACAACTCGATTGGGAAGGAAATCCAACTCAACAAACTCTCGCCATGGAGATGGATTCATATACACAGACCCACAAATTGAAGGAAATTGCACACATAGCCAAAATCGAAAGTGGAAGGATGAACCAGTCGTGGTATGCATGTGTGAGGAAAATATACATGGCCAATCCAAAATCGTGAATGTCACACACAAGAGAATCGTGAAGGTACAAAAACAACTCCCTTACTCTCTACGTGAGGGAAAATAGAAGAAAAATAATGTGTGATGGCCTCCTATTTTGCTTGTTCAGCACTATATTTGCTACTTAAAAGTTCCATGAAATCAAGTAATATTCAGCTTTATCTAGTTATGTTTTATGCTTGGATATGCCTTTTCAAGAGCTACATTGCAAGGTGCTTTAGCAGGTGACTTTTTGATATTTTTCATTGTTTATTTATCATTTTGTTTGGTTTTAATTCATACAATAAAACTTTAGTTTTTATTTAAAAGAGTGGTCAATTGATAAGTCTTCATTGTTCACACAGTGGTCTTTTTGGTTGTTCGACCCAACGCTTGTCTCGGCGCTTAAACGAATATATGTTGACTGAAGCAGAGATTTGGGGGATTTTATTGCCAAAGATGATGTCTTGTTTGATTTCTAATCGCTTCCAGGATGCAGGTGAAGTTACCCAGTGCTGTTTTGTAGCTGTCATTCGCTCAAGGAATCGTTGCCCTCAATATTCAGAAATCCATGGATTCCAGGAAGTTCAAATCCAATCTTTTGGTTCATGTATGCATTATTGATCAGGATAGGGTAGATTTGTTAGGATGGGGTCGATCCTTGCTTAAAGGTCGCTTCATTTTGTATTTCAAATATAAAAATGTGACTTTGAAACCCTAAAAGAAGGACGAGAGAAAAGATACTGTAAACTCTGCTTTTCATTAATAGATCAACAGCTGCGTTTACCTTCTTAAGGTTTTTCAGACTTATAGGCGTTGAAGGCAGGGCCCACCTTCAATTTTGATCATCTGTGTATATCATTGTTTTCTTTTGCTGTAGGTAAAGTTATATTACATATTTTGAGACTGTTTTTTGTGAATGTATGACAATAGTTTTATTCACTTGTGATTTGGGAATGAGATTCGTGCTTACATGAAACTAGTCGATGTCATTACAATATGTGTGATGCGTTTGATTGTATTCAGTTTGGCTTGTAGGATCAATTTAGCAGAGGAGTGAGAGTGGATTTGGATTTCATACTTCTTTTACTTTCAGAGTGATACCGATTATTGGATGGTTACAATCCTTTTTTAGAATCCTTTCAGGTTATAGAGTTTACAAGACTGTGGAGTATTTTAAAGGGTTGTATTTAAGGAATTTGAAAGAACTTGCAGTATTTATTGAATTCACAGAGGTTTTAGTTTATAGAGTTTCTAGGGTTTTCTAGATAGCATTTCGAATTGGCTATATAGAGATTGGAGTTATGTTTTTGTTTATTTCATGATATTGAATGAAATTAAGAAAATCACAGTTCATTAATAGGTGACAACATTGTTTTCAATGGTTTGAAAATAAGTCTCGTAGGGGAAGGGTGTATTTTCTGAATAGTTCCAATATATTTGTGTGAGCATAGAACACAAGCAGAGTGTATTTGCTCTTAGCAGAAAGACAAATTTCATTCTAGTATTTGCTTGTGAATGGTAGGTGTTTGTATGAATTAGGGTTAAGAAGAGTTATCATGTTAGCATAAGACTCTTTAGGGTTGATGAATGCAGTTTTAGATGTAATGATAAACAGGTATAAGACCATTAGGATTGATCCAACGTATTCATTTTGTAGGTAAGCTTGAAAGTAGGGTTTCCTTTAATAATTTATTTACTTGCTTGGTTGCTTGTTTTAAAGAATAGATCAATAATTAGCATATGTTGAGATTGTTGTAGATTTTATTGAATTTGACAGTTTTGGAGATTGTAAAACAGGGCTCAGCAAGCTGATTCCCTTTCCTTAGGTTAAACCTAATGACTCTTGGTATCGATTGTTCAATGGAGTAGTAATTCCATACATTACATTCTGTTCTTTGTCTTTAAGCAAATTAAAATTACCCTAGGTATGAGCATTGAAACCACTTTGCCTGCACATATGGTGTAGTGACTCAAAGTTTACGTGTCCTGGTTGACAATTAAATTAAGGTAAATTAATTAGTGATAATTTTACCCAACATTTTGGCGTCGTTTCCGGGGAGTTGCTCCAAGGTAAGCTGGTATCTTGCTCATTTTTCACAGCATTTTTAGGTGTGTCTAGTTGTTGCAAATTGGAGGAGAAGGGACAGTAAGATGAGAGGTAAGAACCTGCGCATCTGTTATAACAGGTTCCTTCAAACCCACCTGTAGCATAGGTGTGTGATTGTTTCGTTTTGTTGCTTAGACAAAATCTAGCGATAGCAGTAGTAGATACATTTAGACATTTTTTTGATCAGTTTTGTTTTCTATTGATTTCTTGACAGTTTCCTTTGGTATTTGCATATTGGAGGAGAAGGGACGGTAAGACGAGAGGTAAGAACCTATGCATCTGTTATAATAGGTTCCTTCAAAACCCATCTGTAGTGTAGGTATTTTGATTTATTTGATTAAAAGTATTGTTATTTTTAGTAATTGTTTTGATGAGACCCAGAGATAGTAAGGGTAGATACATTAAAATTCATTCCGATCTTTTTGGAAACAAAACCCCACCCTTCAATAACCCTAGGGATAGGAATACCGGCAATGAGATAGAAAGCAACAACACTAAAAAATGAGAGGAATTAGGAACCAGACCAGAGGGAACTGAGGTTACACTCAGTGAACAGTTACACTCAGTGGAGATTCCATAGACCCAACAAGCTTCACCAACAAAGGAAGATTCCAATTTAGTTGACACAGTGAACATAGAAAGAGTGAATTCCCTTCTCGGACATACTCATAATTTGATGGTTTCTCAAGTGGAATCTACCACAGATTTATCTTTCAATCTTCAATCTTGGCCTAGGCCAGAACGTTGGGATTTTATCCCATCCCCAAGAAGAGATAGGTTAGGTGTCAATTGGTTTAGGAATCCTCTTGTTATGAGTGATCAGGAAACCAGACACCATATGGAAGGTGAGGGAGAACACGAAGGACGAACTGAAACAACTTTTGGCTTCCCCATTTTGGATCTTGCACGAGATGTCAATATGAAAAATATCCCATCATCTTCATTACCTACCTTTTACGGGAAAAGTACTGAAGATCCGGATACCTTTCTATTTGAGTTTGACATCCTGTGTAGGAGTTATAATTATCTACATGATGCACAAAAGTTAAAACTATTTCTAGCCACCCTTAAAGATTTTGCACTTAGATGGTTTATGGGTCTGGGGGAATCCACCATTCGAAGTTGGGAAGAGATGAAGAGTGCTTTCCTGAAAAAATACCGAGACTACTGTGGACCTAGAGACTCCCAAAACGATATCTTTAAAATACAACAGCATGAAGAAGAGAGTCTTGAGTATTTTCTAGAACGCTTCAGCTTTATATTACAGAAGTCCAAGTATAATACTCTACAAGAAGATGCAGTCATAACTCTTTTTCTAAAAGGAATTCTGGAGGAGTACGTGGAAATCCTCAACCTCATGGCATCAGGTGATGTATCTCATAAATCCTTTGAGGAGATTACTGAACTCTGTAGGAAATATTCTAGAAGTAGAGCCAAGGCTGGAAAAAGCACAAGGGAAGGTCCTTCCCGCATTTCTAGGATAGCAGGAACTAGTGGGATCACAAGAATTGAATTGGGGAACTTGTTAGAAAATTTCAAAACTGACATTTTAGGCACCTTGAGTTCTCAATTTGATGCATTGAAAACAAAGAAACGGCAAGAGGAAGAGGACATAGCAGGACTACACATATTCTGCCCTAAATGCAGAAAAAGACACCCTTTGTAAGAGTGCCCTCTGAATACTATTTCAGTCTGTGCTCTTTGTTCCGATAAACATCCTACTAACAATTGCCCTTCATTACCAGAATTGCAAGCTTTTTACAAGCTTAATAGTGAACCTATGGATCCATCATATGCATCAAAAAGGCCCTGGCAGCCTAGACCCCAAAACATGTACCCAGAACCTGTTTTTCCAAACCCTACATATTACTATCCCATGCAGCAATCTCAGCAGCCATGGAGTCCACAAATGTGGCAGAATTGGCCTTCTCAGCCTACTCAAACCCAACCATGGTAGCAAGGCTGGTGAGGACAGTCCTATGGGTGACTTCAGGGACAGTCCTATGGAGGAACACAACCAACAAACCCATTACACACCCCTCCAAGTTACTGTCCAATGCCCCCAAATATGCAACAGCTATTACCTGGCTTTACACCACCTGCACTTCCTCCTATACCCCCAGTTCCACAACAATATCAAAATCCAAACCCACCTCGACCCACGTTGTTGCCAGCTCAACCTATCCCAAACCCTAACAACAGACCATCCCAGCCTCTTCATAATGCTGAAATACAAATGGGCCCAACTTATGTGATCCATTCAGCTCCTATACAGGAAATACAATTGAGGTCTGGGAAAACATTAAATAAAACTCCTCCAGCAGTGATTATTCAAGAAGAGTCTGGAGAAGAAAGCACTGAAAAATAAATTCTAGAGGAAGAAGAAGTGCAGATTGCCTCAGAAAACACTCAAGTTCTTGGAACTCAAGATTCCCAATCATCTGCTCAGCCACAACTGAATAAAAACCCCCCTTATCCAGAGAGGTTATTAATAGAGAAGCCCGTGGTTCGTCCGCAATTTGATTTGGAAAATGAGTTGAAAAATGTTTGTATCAAGATACCATTACTTCAGGCCATTAGATACGTTCCTATTTATTCAAAAATGGTAAGGGAATTATGCTTGAAGAAACCTGGTCGAAAACAAAAAGATCCACCCACAATACACGTTATAGGCCAACTGTCCAATTATATTTCAGACTATCCCTTACCTCCAAAATTTGCAAATCCTGGGAACCCAGTGGTGACCATTTGCATTAATGAGATTCCAATAGGAAACACTCTAGTTGACCTGGGGGCTGCGATTAATGTCATGTCTATGACCACCATGCAGAAACTTCAGTTGTATAATCTCCTCAGACCTACTCCTACCATTTTGGAGTTGGCTGATAGGAGCATAGTTAAACCTGTAGGGGCATTAGATGACATTACTGTCACTGTAGTTCTTGGGAGTATCCAGTGGATTTATTGGTACTCCAAACCAAACACCCAATGGGGGAACATCCTGTCATACTAGGCAGACCTTGGTTAGCAACTGCCAATGCCTTTATAGGTTGTAGAGAGGGGATTTTAACTATCTCAAATGGTACTTCTCTACAGAACCTTATTATTTATCCACCAGCGCAGCCTGTATTGGAAAACATGTTATGGTTAGAGAGTCCTTACGAAGATGAGGACGTGGAACAACCCTTACTATCTATCAGTCAAACTAGGGGGCTGGAACACCAGACTGAATATGATATCCTAGATCAATTTATCTCAGCCACTACTAGTATTGAGTTTCCCTAGTCCTTCTCTGACTTAGATCACGTTTTCACAGAAGATTTTCAAGAACAGTACTACCCTTCAACCATCTCATCATCAGTGGTTTTATTCATAGATGAGAAAGTTGGAGCCTCAACCATACCAATGGAGATTAGTCTAGGAAGGTCTTTGTTTATTAATGCAAATCTGTCTCAAGACCAACAAAATCAGTTAGTTAAGTTACTCAAAGCACAATCTGGGGAATTTTCTTGGATTTATACAGACATGAAAGGCATTCACCCTGACACATGCATCCATCATATTTATACGCAGGAAAACATTAGGCTGGTAAGGAAACCACAGAGGAGAATGAACCCTGCGCTTAAAGACATTGTGAAGGATGAGTTACAAAAATTGCTTGATGCAGATTTTATCTATCCCATTTCTGATAGTAAATGGGTATCTCCATTGGTGATTGTCCCAAAGAAGGGAGGTAAGTGGACAATATGTGTAGATTTCCGGGAATTAAACAAAGCAACTCTCAGAGACTAATTCCCTCTTCCTTTCATAGATCAGGTCTTGGACACTTTGTCAGGAAAACAATATTTTTCTTTTCTTGATGGATACAGTGGGTATAACCAAATCAGGATAGCCCCAGAGGACCAGGAAAAAACTACTTTCACCTGCCCATGGGGAACTTATGCTTACAAGGTGTTACCATTTGGGTTGTGTAACGCTCCTGCCACTTTCCAGAGGGCAGTGTTAGGTATTCTGGCTAAC
>LPNX010955900.1:83684-124713 GCA_001517045.1 Pseudotsuga menziesii | reverse complement strand
ACAGTCTATGGTAATGATTTCAAGGAAGCCTTAGATAACCTAGAGAAAGTTTTAATTAGGTGCCAAGAAACAAATCTTGCCTTAAGTCATGAAAAGTGTGTTGAGGCCTGGAAATTCGCAGGCAACAATAGAAAGGGATTCTCCACAGTCAACATTCCCAACTAGCCCGTGACTGTTTGGTATGGGGAATCCGGCCGGTTTGCGGTCCGGCTACCGTAGGTCAAAGTGACAAAAACAAAGGTTTTACCGGTTGCGGCCCGGTCCATCGTGTATATTTTTGTATTTTTTGACTTATGTATGATATGCATATGCCTACTTGACCATGCAGGGTGATTAGGATGCAAGGAGTATTCACAATGTGATGCGCAGGTTCTTACCTCTCGTCTTAGGCTCACAAGCATCTAAATCACATGTGCAGCAGTGAAATAAACTAACTATCTATCCCCGGGGAGAAAACTGTAATTTAATTATGAGTAATGTGTATTGTGCATGCATCATAAAGAGAAATTATAGGTAGCTGATGTTTCTTACTACAACACATGAACGATTAAAGATATTTCAACAATCAGATAGCCAATTGTTTTATGAACAACATACATTACTCATGGTGGTAATTCCACAAAATAAACCAGAAATCATTTAAACAAGAACATAGGTTCTAAGAGTTAGAACGATCTCACGGTTAATGGACAGAAACTGGAAAACAAAATAGTTCATCTTTCAGCCATCCACAGCATAACATTTGAAAGTGCCACCAATCTTTCTCCAACAGGCAAACAATGCTTCTTTATTGCAAAGAGAAATAGTTCTTCTTACAATATCGTTTCCATGTCTAACTGGGAAAAAGCCCCTTTCTCCCTTCTAAGCTTATTACATTTATACAAAAAGGTGAGACGGTTGGGCTGCCCAAAGTAACCTTTGGGCTTCCCAACTCTTCGTTTCCCAACGCTTGACTTTTCTCAAAGGTTTTCACAAAAGGTTACATATTACAAAAAATTGACCAATCCTTTACGAGGAGGGTCCTACTTGGGCATCTAGAAATTTCTTCCATGCCGAAGCTTAAGCGGCAATGCCTTCAAACACACAAGGCTCTAAAAACTAAATATTAATCTCAAACTTAGCAGCCTGGTTCTTTATAGCCTCGATCTTGGCTACACTCAATCGAAGCTGATCTTCCAGAAGCTACACACTGATAGCTAAATGATCTACTTCGCTTCTCAAGATCTGATCATTCAGTGCTTGAATCTGCTGTACTTTGGCTTCCTCCTCCTGGTATCTCTTCTGCAACAGCTCTACAAAGGCGTTGTGATCTGGGAAAGCCTCAGGCCTCTGCTCGGCCTCTATCTGGCACCAGTTGTAGGTAATAAGAAGCCTTCTGAAAAACTCGGTGCACGCTGCTTTCGTCTTCTTAACTGATTTTTTGAAATCCTCAGCGGTATTTATGGCAAATTCTAGCAAGTCATAATCCCGCTTGAGGGCTTGTGTATCCTTCGATGGCAGTTCTGCTGGAGTTTCTTCCTTGTTTTCCAGCCTTGCCATTCTTGCAGTCAGGACTTCAAGGACGTCCTAAGATCGATCTACAAAGTAAGAGGAGGTCTCCAGGATTTCCTCCAATCTGCTATCTACCTGCAACACCTTGCACCTTTCTCCTTCTATAGCAGTCTGTAGCTGCAGCATCTTCGTCTTCTGGGCCAAGATGTGCTCTTTGAACGGTTGGAGGTTAACCTGCTGCTCCCTTGCTTCCTACAGAGCATTTGCCAGAGAAGAAATCTGCTCTTGAAGTTTCTCTCTCTGTTCTTGGGAGTGCATCTCACTGGCCTGCAAGATAATCTTTTGCTGCTCTTCTAGCTCTTCTACCTTCTCCTGTAGCTGTTCCTTTTCTATATTTAGCTCTTGACATTCTTTCTGCACTTTCTCCAGAGATTCTTGTGTCGTTTCTCTGACCTATCTTTCTACTTGGAGGGCCTGCAATTCAGCCTTAGAAGCCTTTATCTCCTTCTGCATATCTTCATACTTCTGCTTCAGCCTATTGCCTTCCTATCTCTCTTTCCTCAATGTATTTTTCAACTGAGCAGAGGACTTCTTGGACTGCTCCAAGTCAGTTATTACCTTGTCCATGTTATCTTCTGAGGCGTGGATTAGTGCAGTCCTGGCTCTCAGGGTGAATCTTGGATCTTGGTCTGTTCCCAACATAACAGCCGTATCCGTGATCATTTTACCAAGCATATCTCCTGTTTCAACCCTCTTTTCTGTTCTCTTTACTATCCTCTTTGTAGCCCTGTCATAAAACACAGTGTTAAAATCAGGGATTTCTTCTCCCTTTTTCTGCACAAAGGGGACCAGCTTCAGTGTGGGGACCATGGGTGTGCTGGCAACAGGTAATTGTGGGTCCTAAACCTTGGGGTTCTCCACGTCATGGGTCTACCCTCCAGCTGTTTCAGAAGCTAACTGATCTGTCTGTGTCAACTTCAGACTTTCAGCTTCTTGCTTTTGAAGCCCCTCATCCAGCTTCCTTTTCTTCTTCTTCTTCTTCTTTCTTAGCTGCTTCTTTTTCTTTCTCAGCTGCTTCCTGAGTAGCCTTTATTTTCTCTTCTTCTTCTGTGTGCAGCCACCCTGCAGCTTCTTGCGCCAACCTCTGGGCTTCCTCATTTCTCTTTCTGGCCTCTTCATCAGCCATGGCTTGTTCATCTCCCTTCCCACCTTTTGTGGTAATATTCTTGTTAAACCTTCTTCGCAAGGATATCATGTTTATTGCATTTCAGAAGATGGACTCCTCTCGATCCCAATGGTGGGAATACTCAAAATGCATGTTGTGCTCTTTACAGTGTTCAGCCACTTTGCCTTGAGTATCATTTCTACAGAAGGGAATTTCGCCAAAATGAAATCTTTCGAGTTCTTCTACAAATTCATAGGATTTCTTCACTTTGGTGAACTTGTAGCTTCCTAACTTGAATGGCAAAGGGGGATAGGCGGTCTTCTTGTGCTCAAACAGAAAGCTGCCTATTCCATCCAGGAACACTTGTCTGACTGCCTGCTTGTGAATAATGTAATCAGTTGTGTATTTGGGCAGCAGGGAAGGTGCTCTCGAACCTCCAAACATCCTGAAGTACAGGCCATTTTCAGTCAAATAGTAGTCTGCATACTCCACTATTACTTGTAGTGCCTCTTCTGACATACAATCACACTCCTTTAGGAAACTGAGTGTGCGTAAGGGCATGATAAAGTGTTCACATACTTCTCGATAATGGCTGTGATATTTGTGTGCCCACAATGGTTTATAGGCAGCATAGACAGGCATTCTTTCCCTATCCTAGATGCACCTGAGTTTGGGGAAAGGCTGATTACACAATATGCAATCGATGAGTATGGAACTCATATAGAATTCATACCTCTTTGGGCCACTCCTCCCAAAGCTGAGGCCAAGAAAGCTGAAAGACTATTTGATACAAGGCTAGCCCAGTTGAAAATTGTCCCCTGGGTTGCAACATGAAAAATGATGGGTATGCACTCCAACTTGAAGAACCTACCAGTGCTCTTCCAAAAATCCTATTCAGCATTAAAGCTATGAACCTATAAGGAGCCCTTAAGCTTGTCGTATTGTAATCACCCCTCGGTCTATATCTGTAATGTTTTCCCTGCAACAGCATCCTTTTAAGAGTCTCTACCAGGTCCATTCTAATGTTGTTCAGCCAATCATCAAATAAAAATACTTGGGCTTCTAGTAGGTGGTAAGCCAATGCTACGTATCCAGGGCTATATGTAGCATAGCCCTGTCTTTCAACATTTTCTAGAATCATTGTTGTGACATCTGCCCGGGGTAGAATCCATCCGATTACTTCAGAGCACGGGAACAACTCTGGTCTGGTGGCGATCTTCATCAATGAAGATCTTTCTATGTTGGCATATATGGACTCTTCTTCTAAGCCCATGTCAGGAACCTCTCTGCGGGTGATCAATCTATATACTTCCCCCCACTGGTACTCAGGTTCGATACCAGAAATGCACTTAGTGTCTTCGTATATGTATTCAGTTTTAGTGACAACTTCTACTTCAGGCTCTTCCTCGACCACGGGGGCCTTCTTCTTTTTCCTCTTTGACATTGTGGATTCTTCCTGCCATAAAATTGTAAAATTAAGCCCTTTTGGCTGAGTGACAAACTTGTATACATCAATGTGCAGTGTGTCATTTCTTCTGTGTTTAACATGATAGCAATCAGTCAGTGAAGCAAATATGTGTGTACCTAGGATGAAATGGCCTAACTAACAGAGCTATTGAAACACAATGCACATTATTCAATGACTTTGTCTATATCTAGCATGATGAAAAACAATATAATCGAGCGGAAAAAATCTACATTAACATGACTAAAACTTCCGCTCCCTGCGGGTGCCATTATCAAATCACTATGCGGGAAAACAGAAACACTATGCGAGTTTTTATGGTGCGCTTGATCAAAGAAAAAATTGGATGCGCAAAACTACGGTCAATAACTATGCGTCGTGATACACCCTCTTCCTCGGCCCGGGTTCGAAATTGAGCACGAATTTGGTGGCGCGGGACTGCGTAGGCAAACGGCTGTGGTTTAAAGATACGGGTAGCACCCAGCGGGACAAACAGCTCAAACCCCATAGCGAAAGTGGCAGAAACCTACTCCTACCCACCATCATTACGCAGGGCGGTTTGGCACAGACAGTGTAATGACAGTCTGCGCCAAACCCCCTCATTCTCTATGCGCAGGGTTGCAAAACAAACGACGGTGGGGGAAAAACTACTCTAAAGGTTAAACCACCCTCCCACGGCCAAATAAGCTAAAAAATATCCACCTATATAGGCGTGCAACTTAACGGGGTGAAGATAAACAGCCCCGACCAAACCTAACTGTGGCAAGAAAAACCACCAAACATTCAACGGAATGGGAAAACGCAATAGAAGCCTACCTGGCACTGATGTGTAACCGGCGTGTATGGCGGAACGAAGGCGGTTAGGCTTCCACAGTTGCCACCTGGACGTGGGTACCGGAAATAGGGTCCGAACAGGCCCGAGCGATCGACAGCATGATAGCGACAGAGCATAGTAGTTGACAAATAACAATAGAATAATCCAACGTGCCCCCCGACCTCATATATATACATATGGTCAAACTCTCGCGGTGGGAAAAAGTTAAAATCAGACGTTGGAGACATTTGGATCGGAAGACGAAAGTAAATTTCCTTCCGCAACGGTGGACGACCAAAGCGCTAGGCCATCCGCGGAGATATATATGGCGAAACCTAGAAAAATCATCAGGCCAATAGTGAAACGAGAGCCGCAACGGCGGAGCCGTGAAGGGTAAATCGATCCGATATGGGCAAAGTCTGAGTCGAAAGCGAAATGACTACGCATCGAAAGGGATAGTGTTTCGTCATCTGCAACGGCGGAACCGTAAAGCGTACTACCGTCCGCAACGTCGGGACTTAAGCCGGAAGCAACAACACTAAGAGATCGGCAAGGAAAATCATTTGGCAGCCACAGCGGCGGAGTTACCAAAGGTGCAACCTTCCGCAACGTCGAAGGTAAAATGACTCAAACGGTCAGAAGGAGAAAACTTCCCGCAGCCGCAACGGTGGCAGCCCAAGATTTATGGGCTCGACTAAAACAACAAGCCATAATCGGGAGAGAATGTGGTTTGCCATCTGCAACAGCGGAAGAAGAAGTCATAACAGTTCCGATGCAAAATAAAAAAAGCAGCGGATTAAAACAGATCGAATCGGGAGAAAAGTCGAAGTCAAAACCGAATATACATCCGCAATGGCGGGGGGAAAAACAAATACACTTCCGATTCAGCCATGATGAAAACGCAATTAAAGGAAAATGATGAAGGTTTGATCAATCGCTAAAATTTTTAATCATTTACAAAAATTGAAAACCAGCCGTAGATCAATCCAAGTATAAGCAAAGTCTTTCTGAAAAGTTCTCAGACCAGATCCAAGAAGAAAATCAAACTAATTCAAGCAAAAGGAGGTGTTGAGGCCTGGAAATTCGTAGGCGACAACAGAAAGGGATTCTCCCCAATCAATGTTCCCAACTAGCCCGTTGATTGTTTGGTATAGGGAATCCGTCCGGTTTTGCGGTCCGGCTACTGTAGGTCAAACACAAAAAAAGGCTTTACCGGTTGTGGCCCGGTCCACCGGAATTCGTATTTTAACTTAAGAATGCTATGCAAGAATCGAACTAAACATGCAGGGTGGTGAAGAATGCAGGGAGCAGTCACAATGTGATGCGCAGGTTGTTACCTCTCGTCTTAGGCTCACCAACATTTGAATCACACATGCATCTATGCGCTGATCTAGCTATCTATCTATCCATCTATCTCTATCTACCTATCCCCGGGGAGCCAACTTATATTCAGTATATATGAGTAATGCGGATGTGCACACATGATAAAAGCAATTACAGATAGCTGACATTTACTTTTACAAGCATGAACAATGAAAGATATTTCCACAACCAGATAACTAATTGTTTCATGATAAGCATGCATTACTCATGGTGGTTATTTCATAAAATAAATCAGAAATCATTTAAACAAGACAGGTCATAAAGTTAGAACGATCTCACGATTCATGGACACAATGCTGAAAAACAAAGTAGTTCATCTTTCAACTATCCCTGGAAAAACATTTGAAATCCCACCGATCTTCTTTCAACAGGAAAACTGTAATTTCTATTGCAAAATGAAGTAGTTCTTCTTACAATATCTCATCACCAGTCTTACTGGGGAAAAAAGCCCCTTATTCCTTCTACGCTTCCTACTTTTATACAAAAGGTCAAAATGGTTGGGCTGCCCAAAGTGACCTTTGGGCTTCCCAACCTTTTTCTTTCCCAACGCTTCATTTTTCAAAAATATTTTACAAAATTATTAAATTATTACAAATTTGACCGGTCCTTTATGAGGATAGTCCCGCCTGGCTATCTAAAAACTTCTTCCACGCTGCTGCTTCAGCAGCAATGCCTTCAAAAGTGCATGGCTCTAGGAACTGAATGTTGATTTCAAACTTTTCAACCTGGTTCTTGATGGCCTCGACCCTTGCTGGACTCAACCGAAGCTGATCTTCTAGAAACTGCATGCTAACGGCTGCATGGCCTACCTCGTTCTTCAGTACTAGGTCATCAATGGCTCTAATCTGCTGAGTTCTGGCCTCTGCATCTTGATATCTTTTCTGTAATATTTCCATAAAGGCCTCATGGTCCGAGAACTCTTCAAACCTATGCTCAGCCTCTGTTTGACATCGGTTGTACGTATTCAGGAGCCTTCTGAAATACTCTGAGCATGCTCCCTACGTCTTTTTTTACAACCTTCTTGAATTCTTCTGCAGTACTAATGGCGAACTCTATCAGGTTGTGATCTCTCTTGAGGGCTTGATGGTCTTTTTCTAGTAGCCCTTCTAGAGTCTCGGCATCATCTTCCGGCCTTGCCATTCTGGCACTCAAGACCTCCAGAACCTCCTGAGATCGATCAACGAAGTATGAGGAAGTTTCCATGATCTCTCCTAGCCTGTTGTCAATCTGAAGGACTTTGTACCTCTCTTCTTCTAGAGCAGTCTGCAGTTGTAGCATTTTAGCCTTTTGAGCCAGGATATATTCTTTAAATGGCTGCAAATCGACTTGCTATTGCTTGGCTGCCTCCAGATCAGTGGTCAGAGAAGCTAGCTGCCCTTTCAGCTCTTGAACCTGTGAATCATTGGCCTCATAGATGATCTTCTACTGCTCTTCCAGATCTGTCACCTTTGCCAGTAACTGTTCCTTATCACTCTTTAGACTTTGGGCTTCCTGTTGTACGTTTTCTAGGGACTCCTATGATGTTCCCTTTGATTGCATCTCCACTTGAAGGGTATAGAATTCACCTTTTGAGGACTCCAGTTCCCTTTGCATGTGCTCATATTTCCTCTTGAGTCTATTACCTTCATCTCTTTCTTTTCTCAGTGTGTCTTTTAGATGAGCACGGGTCTTCTTGGCTGACTCTAGTTCAATCATTACCCGGTTTATGTTGTCCTCGGATGCATCAATCATGGCAGCCCTGGCTCTTATCATGAACCTAGGATCCTTGTTCGTCCCTAGCATGACAGCGGCATCTGTGACCATCTTCCCTGATAGATCTTTCGCTTCCACCTTCTTTTCCATCCTCCTCATTATTCTTTTGGTGGCCCTGTCATAATAGACAGTGCTGAAGTCGGGGACCTCCTCTCCTTTTTTCTGAGTGAAAGGTATTAGCTGGAGCGTAGGGGTCACAAGAGTGCTAGCAGCAGGTACTTGAAGGATTTGTACCTCGGGGTTTGCCTCCTCCTGGGTCTGTCCTGTTGATGTTTCAGTAATTGATTGTTGTGGCAGCTCTGTTTTTTCAGCCTCCTGCTTTTGGAACTCTTCATCTAGCTTTCTTTTTGCTTCCTCAGCTGCCTCTCTGGCTGCCTCTTCTGTTTCTTTGGCTGCCTCTTGTGCCTTTTCAGCTGCTTCTTGGGCAGCTTTTCTTTTTTCTTCTTTTCCTTTCTGCAGCCATTCTACAGCTTCCTGTTCTAGCTTCTGGGCCTCTTCCTATCTCCTCTTAGCCTCTTCTTTAGCTCTGGCCTGCTCAGCTCTGGCTTGCTCAACCCCTTTTCCACCCTTGGTGGGGTTCTTAGGCTTAAACCTCCTTCTTAGAGCTGTCAAGTTAGGAGCACTTCGGAAGACAGATTCTTCCTTGTCAAAGTGGTGAGTGTACTCAAAATGTACTTTATGTTCTTTACAGTGCTCTGCCATTCTACCGTGAGTATCATTCCTTCGAAAAGTCATCTCACCAAAATGGAACTTCCCCAATTCTTCTATGAACTCCGCAGCTTGTTTTACCTTGGCAAATCTGTAGCTACCTAGTTTGAATGGCAGGGAAGGATATGTAGCCTTCTTTTGCTCAAAAAGGTAATTCCCTATTCCATCAATGAATACCTGCCTGACTGCCTCTTTATGAATAACATAATCTATTGCGTATTTGGGCAGCAATAAGGGGCATTTTGTGCCACCAAACATTCTGATGTACATGCCATTCTCAGTCAGGAAATAATCTGCATGCTCTTCTATTACCCGCATGGCCTCCTCTGACATACAGTCACACTCCTTCCAGAAGATGAGTGTGTAGAGTGGCATGATGAATTGCTCGCAGACCTCCCGGTAGTGGCTATGGTACTGTTGCGCCCACAGTGGTTTGTAAGCGGCGTATATAGGCATTCTTTCCATGTCCCAGATGCACCTGAGACCGGGGAAAGGCTGGTTACACACTATGCAGTCTATCAATATCGAGCTCATGTAGAATTCAGACTTTTTCTTGGATTCTCCTCCCAAGGCAGCAGCCACGCAAGAAGAAAGACTGCTTGATACTAGGCTGGCCCAATTGAAGACTGTTCCTTGGGTTGCTACGTGGAACATAATGGGTATCCATTCAAATTTGAAGAGTCTGCCATGGGCTCTCCCAAAGATCCTATTCAGCATCAGGGCTATAAATCTATAAGGAGCCCTCAAGCTTGCTGTATCATACTCTCCAGTTGCTCTGTGTCTGTACAGCTTTCCCGGCAAAAGCATTCTCTTAAGGGTTTCTATCAGGTCCATTCTGATGTTGTCCAGCCAAGCATCAGATATAAAGATTTGAGGTTTTGGTAGATGATAGGCCAACGCCACATACCCTGGGCTAAATGCAGCATAGCCCTGGCCTTCGACATTCCCTATGAGCATTGTGGCTGTATTTGTATGGGGTAGAATCCATCTAATCACCTCAGAACAAGGAAACAACTCTGGTCTGGTAGCCACCTTCATGATGGTGGATCTCTCTATGTTTTCATAGATTGGTTCTTCTTCTAGACCCATGTTGGGGATCTCCCTACGGGAAATCAATCTGTATATGTCACCCCATTTGTACTCAGGCTCCACACCAGAAATACATTGGGTATCTTCATATATATACTCAGTCTTTGTGACGACCTCTATTTCTGGTTGTTCTTCGACCGCAGGGGCCTTCTTCTTCTGTCTTTTGGACATAGTGGGCTCGGCTTCTTCCTGCCATATATAACATTGTAGTATTGAGGCATTTAAGGTGCACACATTTACAAGACAGAGTGCAACCCTTTATTTTATCTATGTACATCATGGCAGCAACTAGTTGATGAAACTATAATATAAGTTTGCATATTTGACTAATCAAACGCACACTACTTCGTGCTTCTGTCTATATGATGCAAAACATTTTGTATGATATTTACAACATCCATCAACCATCTTCAAAACAGCAATAAAATTACATCCATATGCAAAATGTCAGTTTTATGTACTTAATGTGAAAGCAGGTAGAGAAACAATGCATGTATGCACAATCCAACAATGCCCTAACTATCAGAATTACTATCATAAACAGACTAAGTCCTGTGCAATCCAGTGGGCAATCAACTCGCAGTGCCGATTTTCCTATGAAAACAATTTGCAATGTGAATGTATGGATCTCAAAGCAAAGTGCAAGTGTACTGTCATCAATGTGGTCTATTGCACAGCAAATGAAGAAATGGGTTATACATATAAAGATCATGCTTGCCATCTAAACATTTTGACCACAATGCTGTTCGTGGGAGATGATCACATCAACTCGAAAATACGATGCGGGCTTTAACAACATTTTCTGCATACGACGCTCTCATTGAACTCACTATCCATGCTATCCTCAAACTGCAAACCACTACAACGGCACAGCCTAGGGTTTCAGACAGCCGAGACCGACGGACTGCGCTGGACGGCGCGGGAAAAAGGTTGGGGTTCGAAACCGGGCACATATACTGGGGAAATTGACCAGCGGAGGAACCACTAAACCACAATAAAAAATCACCACAAACACTTTTGGACATCATCATGATAAGGGAAAACCAGGTGTAGGCGGCATAACGGCCGCCTGCACCGTGCCTTCGTCCACTGCGCATGGGGCGAAATGATTACAGCTGAGGTCAAAAAAGATAATATGTGGGTTTTAAAGAAAACTCCCCTCCCCCCTAACCGCTATCAGTTAACCTAACCGAAAAATTTCAATATGAAGGCGAACAATGCCGGGTGGAGAAGAAGAAACGACTATGGAAAACCAAAACATGGGTAGACCCTTGTGCATATGTAAAATGGGGTTTGCCTAAAGCACTTAACCGCAGCCAACAAAACTATGAACGGCACAAGACATGGTAAGAACCGCCTACCTGGCAATCCGGCGAAACGGGCGAGTCGATGACGGTTGGAATTTTACTTCTGCCACCTGGAAGCTGGTACAGCGACAGCGAGACCTTCACCCCCTCCAAAGAACGACAACTCAACGCTATAGTGCTTACTGCGACAGTGCTCGACAGCGACAAATAACAATAAAAAACCAAACTTTCGCCCCCATATATAAAAACCTTTCACACGTGCGAGGAGACAATAAATCGGGTGTCGAAGGGATTTCCAATCAGAAGCAAGAGTGTCCTTCCCTCCGCAACGGCGAAAGAGCACAACATCTACCAAGCCGGGTGCATACGTATGGCGGGCAAAAAAAAACGGCCGATCGGCCGTCGGACGGTTCTCCAATCGGGAGGTGAAAACTCGAAACCATCCGCAACGGCGGCAGCAAAGAACCTGAAAGCTTCCGATTTTGTTACTTGCGTCGGACGTCGGAAGGATCTCAAGTCGGAGAACGAAAGTCCAACTCCCTCCGCAACGGGAAAACAAACACGGTAAAAAGGTTTCGACTTAACATTTTAAAATCATTCGAAAACACATAAGTCGGGAGAAAACTGGAAGTTGACCTCAAAAGCTCATCCGCAACGGCGGGATAAAAGATCGACAAAGCGTTCGATGCCCAATCACAAAGGTGCCCGGCGTAAATACAAGGATCGATAGTCAGAAGGATCTCAAGTCGAGGGAATGAAAACTTGAAAACAGCCGCAACGGCGGAAAACAAAGAAAAACAACTTCTGATTTCGACAGGCTTCAAGTACGTTCAACAGCAGCAACCTGGCTAGTTTCCAAAGGATTTCCAAGGCTTCAAGCATTAAAACATTATGAGAAAACAATGCATCAAAGTAGGGAAGGCAAAACAGGCTAATCCAAAACAAAGGAGGGTCCCAGAAATTTTTAGAATTTTGGGAAATTGTTGCAGCTGCAACAGGAGGGTCCTAAATTTTTTTGGAATTTTGGGAAATTGTTGCAGCTACAACAATTGGCGACTACCTGGTGAACCCCAGAATCTTTGAATTAACTCCTTCCCAGTGCAAGACCGTCTGAATAAAAGTTGAAATCTTCTAGATGTTTGTATCCCTAGGCTGGCCAACTTAAGCATTTAAATCATTGAGAAGCAGTCCATTCTTTGGGAAATGGTAACAATAGAAATATTGCAAGTCTGAATAACTCTTTTGAGGCCTAATAAATGAGGTTCATTTTACCCGTCCTTAGGTAGTTTCAGGCTTGGACACCACAGGATTGTAACAGATAGTAAATAGCATTATCCTTTTGTTCCTCATTCCCATGCCAATTGCACTTTTATGCCATTAGAACTTTAGTTCTTGTGAGTCCTCCATTTGCCTTTCTTTCTAAATTTTATTCAGGCTCCTCTATCCCATAGTGCCCTTTTGTGTGAGAGAAGAATTGGCGTTTCATCTCATGGACGGAGAGGAACTTTCGGCAATTTGAAATTCGTACTTTTGATACTTTGCTTTGATGTGTCTTGTTTCTTTAAGGAGTTTTGACTCTTGATAGCTTTTAGATTTTCTGAAATTACGGCATGGGATCATTTATATATGATATACTGTTTACCTTGCTTCCTTTCCGTGGGTCTTTTGCTGTCACCCCCTTGGATATTTAAGATGTGAAATGGATGGAGCCTCGAAATAGTATTCCAGACCTCTTTTAATTCTGAGTTATTTACAGGGGTTAATTAAGACTTCAATGAATGCATGGCCAATTAGGAACAGTGCTACTAGAAGACATTCTATACTTTAAAGCATAGTCTTTTGCTCAAGATTTCAGTTAATAAAGAACCCTGATGTTTCCATTGCAACCAAAAGTTTGCCTCTTTATTCAAAACCAAAGAACTAGCAATAAAGTATTTAAAATAAAAGAAAACAACATTCAAAGTAATAAATCAAAACAACATTAAAGAAAACAACACAATTTATTTATGTATAAAGCAAAAGAAAAGAAAATGTGTGCCCTCCCTTAAAAATCTTCAATCAAACAAGTCAAAGGGTGGGCTGGATTATAGACATGAGATATCTAACCATGGTCTAGCTGTGCTATTTTTGAAATTGAACACATGTCTACTATCCTATATTCATCCCTTTCAGCTTGAGGAAGTTGAAGGAGATTAGGCTGAGCGTAAATTCTAGAACTGGCCTTTATTGAGTTAGGATGTCTTAGCTTAAGCTCAGTCAGATAATTTCCCAGGACATAATCAGCAAATGCATTATCCTCTTCCAACCCAGTGACATTGTGCTTCATGTAGGGATCTCTTAAAATCTTAATCAGGTTTGGGCTACCCTTCTGAGGCAACCATAAGTGTGACCAGTCTGAAGCAAAGTACCCATCTAGTCGTGCTGACCAGTATCGATTCAAGATCAATCCATAGCCATCAGGTATGTCTGCTACTACAATATCAAGGTATTGACATATCTTTTTATTCGCAGACAATCGAATCAAAATATTCTTCATATCCCCCACTACCTTGACACTAGTCTTGTCTAGTTGAGTGACGTCCCAATCAGTAGGTTTTGGTTTCCCATTAAGTTTTTTGCAGATTGCAAGAGGCATAACATTCACCGATGATCTAGAGTCCACCAGAAATTTATGCACCTTATGGTTCAAAATCTCCAGAGTCAAAAGGAAAGGTGGGGTGCTAGTTTTCCTTTCCCTAGTTGATTTGACCTTTTCCTCCACAGGTTGCTTTTCGGTGGGTATCTCTTCTTTAACTTCCTTAACTTTTTCAGTGCTTCTTTCCTCAACATCTTCCATAGGTTTGACAGTCTCATTGCTCGGTTCTGCCTCCTGGTCGAGGGTAGTGGCTTCAGGTGTTTTATCTTTATCATTGGTATCTGCCTGTCTTTTGACATTCTTTTGCAATATTTTGATCTTCGAAATAGTTAAATCCATGTCCTTTGTTGCTGTAGGTGTACATTCAGTTCTGAGAGCGCTCTCTTCAGTGTCAAACAGTGAGGCACCATCCCACGAAAACATGGTGTCATTATCTTGTTTTTCCATAGTCTGGTTTTTCTTTTCCTCTTTACCACTGTCCTTGGTTAATTTAGAATCTAGCAGCTGATTCATAACCAATGTCATCGAATTCAACCATTGAGGGCACTTCTTTTCTGAATGGGGTTGTTGGTGAAAAGTGCAGAAATTGTCTCCCCTCACCTCTGTTATGTTCATTGATGCTAAATTTGGGGGAGGGATTTTTCTTTGGTTGTTATCCTCTTTTTTTGGATAGTATGGTTTGTAAGTTTTCCACATTTCCCTTTCTTTTTCCAGATCTATGATTCGGTTGGATAGTTTCTGCATCATCTTCAGCATACCCTGCTAATCATGTGCTTGTTCCTCTTTAGGTTTAGACAGTAATAACGTTCTTCTCTCGATAGTCTTTTCTCTCAGTTGCTCAGGATAGTCCTCTATGCTTTCCTTTTCAGCTTCTACGCTTTCTGCTTCTTCATAAGTCTCTACCAACATAGGTTTGGCTTTCATCTTGGCAAACATGGCTAGCTCAGGTCCTAGGGCTGAGGTATAATATTCAATTAAGACTTTGTCTCAGGGTCTGTCAGCTTCAGAAAAGTTCTTTAGGTATATTGAAAATATTTGAGTGAAACTCTATACCTTCTCATTTTTCTCTTTCCTTGACAAACCAAGACCTTTCATCAATAAGGCATGAGTTCTCTGAGCTGCATATTTATTTTTGAATATTCTTTCAAAAGTATTCCAATATGGAATTGAGTTTGCAGGCAGAGAAAAATACCATGAAGCAACTGCCCCTTTCAAGGTATGAGGAAATAATCTACAGACAACATCTTCGTACTCCCCAGCCCTTAAACCTTCTACCGCCAAATAAAAACTTTGTAAGTGGTCATCTACAACAATCCTTTCCTTGGGGTCAAACTTAGGCAGCAGCTTATCAAAAGCTTGAGGTAGGTTATGCAATGGCGGTGTGAGGTTCAACGGTGATCTAGCTCTCCATGCTGGCAGAGGGTTGGGATGATTTACATTTAAACCAGCCATAAGCACAGGAAAAAGAACAAAAATATGAGCAAAGAGAAACATAGGGTGAGAACAGGCTTTCTTACTTCAAAGGTATAACCAAAACCTGTAAGTACTTGGGTCAGGTTACAAGCTTCAAAACATCTGTTGTTCAGGTAATCTCGGGAAAATAAGTCTCCACAGCCAGCCATGCACTGGCGGCCCTCCTTCTAGCGCTAGAACTGTTGAGGCCTGGAAATTCGCAGGCAACAACAGAAAGGGATTCTCCCCAGTCAATGTTCCCAACTAGCCCGTGACTATTTGGTATGGGGAATCTGGCCGGTTTGCAGTCCATCTATCGTAGGTCAAAGTAACAAAAACAAAGGTTTTACTGGTTGCGGCCCGGTCCACCGTGTATATTTTTGTATTTTTTGACTTATGTATGAGATGCATATCCCTACTTGACCATGCAGGGTGATTAGGATGCAATGAGTATTCACAATGTGATGTGCAGGTTCTTACCTCTCATATTAGGCTCACAAGCATCTAAATCACATGTGCAGCAATGAAATAAACTAACTATCTATCCCCGGGGAGCAAACTGTAATTTAATTATGAGTAATGTGTATTGTGCATGCATCATAAAGAGAAATTACAAGTAGCTGATGTTTCTTACTACAACACATGAACGATTAAAGATATTTCAACAATCAGATAGCCAATTGTTTTATGAACAACATACATTACTCATGGTGGTAATTCCACAAAATAAACCAGAAATCATTTAAACAAGAACATAGGTTCTAAGAGTTAGAACGATCTAACGGTTAATGGACAGAAACTGGAAAACAAAATAGTTCATCTTTCAGCCATCCACAGCATAACATTTGAAAGTGCCACCAATCTTTCTCCAATAGGAAAACAATGCTTCTTTATTGCAAAGAGAAATAGTTCTTCTTACAATATCGTTTCCATGTCTAACTGGGAAAAAGCCCCTTTCTCCCTTCTAAGATTATTACATTTATACAAAAAAGTGAGACGGTTGGGCTGCCCAAAGTAACCTTTGGGCTTCTCAACTCTTCGTTTCCCAACTCTTGACTTTTCTCAAAGGTTTTCACAAAAGGTTGCATATTACAAAAAATTGACCAATCCTTTATGAGGAGGGTCCTACTTGGGCATCTAGAAATTTCTTCCATGCCGAAGCTTCAGCGACAATTCCTTCAAACGCACAAGGCTCTAAAAACTGAATATTAATCTCAAACTTAGCAGCCTGGTTCTTTATAGCCTCGATCCTGGCTGCACTCAATCGAAGCTGATCTTCCAGAAGCTGCACGCTGATAGCTGAATGATCTACTTCGCTTCTCAAGATCTGATCATTCAGTGCTTTAATCTGTTGTACTTTGGCTTCCTCCTCCTAGTATCTCTTCTGCAACAGCTCTACAAAGGCGTTGTGATCTGGGAAAGCCTCAAGCCTCTGCTCGGCCTCTATCTGGCATTGGTTGTAGGTAATGAGAAGCCTTCTGAAAAACTCGGTGCACACTGATTTCGTCTTCTTAACTGATTTTTTGAAATCCTCCACGGTATTTATGGAAAATTCCAGCAAGTCATAATCCCGCTTGAGGGCCTGTGTATCCTTCGATGGAAGTTCTGCTGGAGTTTCTTCCTTGTTTTACAGCCTTGCCATTCTTGCAGTTAGGACTTTAAGGATGTCCTCAGATCGATCTACAAAGTAAGAGGAGGTCTCCAGGATTTCCTCCAATCTGCTATCTACCTGCAGCACCTTGCACCTTTCTCCTTCTATAGCAGTCTGTAGCTGCAGCATCTTCGTCTTCTGCAACATCTTTGTCTTCTGGGCCAAGATGTTCTCTTTGAACGGTTGGAGGTTAACTTGCTTCTCCCTTGCTTCCTCCAGAGCATTTGTCAGAGAAGAAATCTTCTCTTGATGTTTCTCTCTCTATTCTTGGGAGTGCATCTCACTGGCCTGCAAGATAATCTTTTACTGCTCTTCTAGCTCTTCTACCTTCTCCTGCAGCCGTTCCTTTTCTATCTTTAGCTCTTGACATTCTTTCTGCACTTTCTCCAGAGATTCTTGTGTCGTTTCTCTGACCTGTCTTTCTACTTGGAGGGCCTGCAATTCAGCCTTAGAAGCCTTTATCTCCTTCTGCATATCTTCATACTTCCGCTTCAGCCTATTGCCTTCCTCTCTCTCTTTCCTCAATGTATTTTTCAACTGAGCAGAGGACTTCTTGGACTGCTCCAAGTCAATTATTACCTTGTCCATGTTATCTTCTGAGGCGTGGATTAGTGCAGTCCCGGATCTCAGGGTGAATCTTGGATCTTGGTTTGTTCCCAACATAACAGCCGTATCCATGATCATTTTACCAAGCATATCTCCTGTTTCAGCCCTCTTTTCTGTTCTCTTTACTATCCTCTTTGTAGCCCTGTCATAAAACACAGTGTTAAAATCAAGGATTTCTTCTCCCTTTTTCTACACAAAAAGGACCAGCTTCAGTGTGGGGACCATGGGTGTGCTGGAAACAGGTACTTGTGGGTCCTGAACCTCGGGGTTCTTCACCTCATGGGTCTTCCCTGCAGCTGTTTCAGAAGCTGACTGCTCTGTCTGTGTCAACTTCAACCTTTCAGCTTCTTGCTTTTGAAGCCCCTCATCCAGCTTCCTTTTCTTTTCTTCTTCTTCTTTCTTAGCTGCTTCTTCTGCTTTCTCAGCTGCTTCCTAAGAAGCCTTTCTTTTCTCTTCTTCTTCTGTGTGCAGCCACCCTGCAGCTTCTTGCGCCAACCTCTGGGCTTCCTCATTTCTCTTTCTGGCATCTTCATCAGCTGTGGCTTGTTCATCTCCCTTCCCACCTTTTGTGGTAATTTTCTTCTTAAACCTTCTTCGCAAGGCTGTCATGTTTACTGCATTTCGGAATATGGACTCCTCTCGATCCCAATGGTGGGAATACTCAAAATGTACGTTGTGCTCTTTACAGTGTTCAGCCACTTTGCCTTGAGTATCATTTCTATGGAAGGGCATTTCGCCAAAATGAAATCTTTCCAGTTCTTCTACAAATTCATCGGCTTTCTTCACTTTGGTGAACTTGTAGCTTCCTAACTTGAAGGGCAAAGGGGGATAGGCAGTCTTCTTGTGCTCAAACAGAAAGCTGCCTATTCCATCCATGAACACTTGTCTGACTGCCTGCTTGTGAATAATGTAATCAGTTGCGTATTTGGGCAGTAGGGAAGGTGCTCTTGAACCTTCAAACATCTTGAAGTACACGCCATTTTCAGTCAAATAGTATTCTGCATACTCCGCTATTACTTGCAGTGCCTCTTCTGACATACAATCACACTCCTTTGGTAAAATGAGTGTGTGTAAGGGCATGATAAAGTGTTCACATACTTCTTGATAATGGCTGTGATATTTGTGTGCCCACAACAGTTTATAGGCAGCATAGACAGGCATTCTTTCCCTATCCCAGATGCACCTGAGTTCGGGGAAAGGCTGATTACACAATATGCAATCGATGAGTATGGAACTCATATAGAATTCAGACCTCTTTTGGGCCACTCCTCCCAAAACTAAGGCCAAGCAAGCTGAAAGACTATTTGATACAAGGCTATCCCAGTTGAAAATTGTCCCCTGGGTTGCAACATGAAAAATGATGCGTATCCACTCCAACTTGAAGAACCTACCATGTGCTCTTCCAAAAATCCTATTCAGTATTAAAGCTATGAACCTATAAGGAGCTCTTAAGCTTGTCGTATTGTAATCACCCGTTGGTCTATATCTGTAATGTTTTCCCTGCAACAGCATCCTTTTAAGAGTCTCTACCAGGTCCATTCTAATGTTGTTTAGCCAATCATGAGATAAAAATACTTGGGCTTCTGGCAGGTGGTAAGCCAATGCTACGTATCCAAGGCTATATGCAGCATAGCCCTGTCTTTCAACATTTTCCAGAATCATTGTTGTGACATCTGCCCGGGGAAAAATCCATCCAATTACTTTAGAGCACGAGAAAAACTCTGGTCTGGTGGCGATCTTCATTAGTGAAGATCTTTCTATGTTGGCATATATGGACTCTTCTTCTAAGCATGTCAAGAACCTCTCTGCGGGTGATCAATCTATATACTTCCCCCCACTGGTACTCAGGTTCGATACCAGAAATGCACTTAGTGTCTTCGTATATGTATTCAGTTTTAGTGACAACTTCTACTTCAAGCTCTTCCTCGACCACGGGGGCCTTCTTCTTTTGCCTCTTTGACATTGTGGATTCTTCCTACCATAAAATTTTAAAATTAAGCCCTTTTGGCTGAGTGACAAACTTGTATACATCAATGTGCAGTGTGTCATTTCTTCTATGTTTAACATGATAGCAATCAGTCAGTGAAGCAAATATGTGTGTACCTAGGCTAAAATGGCCTAACTAACAGAGCTATTGAAACACAATGCGCATTATTCAATGACTTTGTCTATATCTAGCAAGATGAAAAACAATATAATCGAGCGGAAAACATCTACATTAACATGACTAAAACTTCCGCTCCCTGCGGGTGCCATTATCAAATCACTATGCGAGAAAACAGAAACACTATGCGAGTTTCTATGGTGCGCTTGATCAAAGAAAAAATCGCATGTGCAAAACTACGATCAATAACTATGCATCATGATACACCCTCTTCCTCGGCCCGGGTTCGAAACTGAGCACAAATTTGGTGGCGCGGGACCATGTCGGAAAACGGCTGTGGTTTAAAGATACGAGTAGCACCCAGCGGGACAAACAGCTCAAACCCCATAGCGAAAGTGGCGGAAACCTACTCCTACCCACCATCATTACGCAGGGCGGTTTGGCGCAGACAGCGTAACAGCAGTCTGCGCCAAACCCCCTCATTCTCTATGCGCAGGGTTTCAAAACAAACGGCGGTGGGGGAAAAACTACTCTGAAGGTTAAACAACCCTCCCACGGCCAAATAAGCTAAAAAATCTCCACCTATATAGGCGTGCAACTTAACAGGGTGAAGATAAACAGCGCCGACCAAACCTAACCGTGGCAAGCAAAACCACCAAACGTTTAACAGAACGGGAAAAGGCAATAGAATCCTACCTGGCACTAATGTGTAACTGGTGTGTATGGTAGAACGTAGGCGGTTAGGATTCCACAGTTTCCACCTGGACGCGGGTACCGACAATAGGGTCCGAACAGGCTCGAGCGATCGACAACACAATAGTGAAAGAGCACGGTAGTTGACAAATAACAATAGAATAATCCAACACGCCCCCCGACCTCATATATATACATATGGTCAAACTCTCGCGGCGGGAAAAAGTTAAAATCAGACGTCGGAGACATTTGGATCGGAAGACAAAAGTAAACTTCCTTTCGCAACGGCAGACGACCAAAGCGCTAGGCCATCCGCGGAGATATATATGGCGAAACCTCGGAAAATCATCGAGCCAATAGTGAAACGGGAGCCGCAATGGCAGAGCCGCGAAGGGTAAATCGATCCGATATGGGCAAAGTCTGATTCGGAAGAAAAACGACTACGCATCGGAAGGGCTAGTGTTTCTTCATCCGCAACGGCAGAACCGTAAAGCGTACTACCGTCCGCAACATCGGGACTTAAGTCAGAAGCAACAACACTAAGAGATCGGCAAGGAAAAGCATTCGGCAGCCGCAGCGGTGGAGTTACCAAAGGTGCGACCTTCCACAACGTTGAAGGTAAAATGACTCAAACAGTCGGAAGGAGAAAACTTGCCGCAGCCGCAATGGCGGCAGCCCAAGATTTACGGGCTCGACTAAAACAACAAGCCATAATCGGGAGAGAATGCGGTTTGCCATCCGCAACGACGGAAGAAGAAGTCATAACAGTTCCGATGCAAAATAAAAAAAGCAGTCGATTAAAACCGATCGAATCGGGAGAAAATTCGAAGTCAAAACCAAATATACATCCGCAACGGCGGGGGGAAAAACAAATACACTTCTGATTCAGCCATGATGAAAATGCAATTAAAGGCAAATGATGAAGGTTTGATCAATCACTGAAATTTTTAATCATTTAGAAAAATTGAAAACCAGCTGTAGATCAATCCAAGTATAAGCAAAGTCTCTCTGAAAAGTTCTCAGACCAGATCCAAGAAGAAAATCAAACTAATTCAAGCAAAAGGAGGGTCCTAAATTTTTTTGGAATTTTGGGAAATTGTTGCAGCTGCAACAAAGTGTAAAATGATGTTAACTGAGGGCATTGTTTTAGGGCACCACATTTCATGTGAAGGTATTAAGGTAGATCCAACAAAGATTGAAATCATTACTGGTTTATCTCCACCAACTACACAAAAAGAAGTTAGAAGTTTTCTGGGACATGCGGGTTACTATCATAGGTTTATTGCCAATTTTACCAAGATAGCAGCTCCACTTTTTAAGTTATTAGCCAAAGACATTGGTTTTTGTTTGGATCAACACTGTCAGACAACCTTTGACACTTTAAAAACAAAATTGTCTTCAACACCAGTTCTGCGGGGACCAAACTGGTCTTTTCCCTTTCATATACAAATTGATGCTTCAGACACTGCCCTAGGGGGAGTGCTTGGACAAAAAGAAAATCAATCTTATTATGCTATTTATTTCATCAGTAAAAATTTAACGCCAGCAGAACTAAACTATACAATTTCTGAAAAAGAGTTTCTAGCAGTAGTTCATGCCATCAATAAATTCCGGCATTATATTACTGGCTATGATGTATTTGTTCATACTGATCATTCTGCTATTAAATTTTTTATGAATAAACCTATAACTAGTGGCAGAATTACTAGATGGATTCTTTTGCTACAGGAATTTAACATTACTATAGTTGATAAACCAGGGAAGGAGAATCTGGTTACAGATTTCCTCTCAAGATTGACTCATACTGATGATAATGTTCCTGTAGATGATACCTTTCCTAATGAACATTTATTTGTTGTTTCTATTAAAACACCATGGTTTGCAGATATAGCCAATTATTTGGTCATAGGAAAAATACCTGCTCATCTGTCATCATACATAAAACGAAGGATCATACAACAAAGTGCCAATTATTCATGGGCAGGTAATGACCTCTTTCACACTGGTCCAGATTTGATTATCAGGAGATGTGTAAGAGAGGATGAGATGTATGATATCCTTCAAGCCTGTCATGATGGACCCTGTGGAGGGAATTTTTCTGACAAGCGGACAGCATACAAGGTGTTACATCAAGGGTATTACTAGCCCACACTTTTTAAAGATGCTAAAAAATATGTATAGGGCTGTGACAGCTGCCAATGAATGGGAAGGCCCACTGCTGCTGATGAAATGCCTTTACAAGCCCAGGTACAGATTGAACCTTTTGAAAAATGGGGATTGGACTTTGTTGGACCAATCTCACCAATGTCATGAAAGAAGAGATATATATTAGTCTGTACTGACTATGTGACTAAGTGGGTGGAGGCAAAAGCTCTATTAAGGGCCACTGAGAAATCAATCATAGAGTTCATTTATGAAGAAATTTTCACTCGCTTTGGGATTCCTCGTGAAATTGTAACTGACAATGGAGCACAATTTGTCTCTAAGTCAATGAAAGCACTAACCAAGAAATATGGGATTAAACACTATAAATCCTCTCCTTATCACCCCCAAGAAAATGGTCAGGTGGAGTCAACAAATAAAGTGTTAGAAGCCATTTTAACCAAGACTGTGCAGATGCATCACAAGGACTGGGTAGACGGGCTACCAGAGGCATAGTGGGCTTATAGAACTACATGGAGAAACACCACAGGGCATACCCCATATCAGCTTGTTTATGGGAAACAGGTTTTGCTCCCTATAGAATTTTAGGTGAATACTTTTCGTACTGCTACACAATTGAGCCTGAATTTAGATGAAGCCTAGGAGCAGAGGTTGATGCAATTGAATGAGCTTGATGAAATCAGACAAGATGTTGTCCAACGAACTGCTTTAATACAGAATCAGAGGACTAAATGGCATGACAAATTTTTGAAGAAGAAAACTTTTGAAGAAGGTGATTGGGCTCTGTTGTTTGACTCACGGTTTAAACACTTCAAAGGTAAGCTTACCACTAGATGGATGGGACCATATGAAATAGTGACTGTTTTTTATAATGGTTCTGTCAAGATAAGGACAATAGATGAAGAAGAAGCTACATTTGTGGTGAATGGACACCGGTTAAAGGTATATCATAAACCTCTTTCTAAGCAAGAATTCATTCATAACATGAGTCAGCAATCTGAACTAGAGTTGGTAGGTGGAGAAATGACTTCTTCATCCCCTAATTTCTCGTAGTAACATCCAATGAAATTGTTTTTTGTATATATGTACATGATTTTTTTTTTATCAATAGGTTTCTTTTTGAGGATGCTGATATTCTCTTTGGTGAGGCTCAGGATTTAAAAAAAAAAAGGGAAGTCTTTCTGTTGCTATTCTTATTTCAGCCATTGATTACTTTTAGAAATAATTTTCAAGGACTGTGTTAATTTGAATTAAATTTTTGAGTTTCACTGGGTAACTGGAATGCTTGTGTCAAGTAAATAAATGTGTGCTGCTAGGTTTTTTAGACTTGTCCTCTTTATTCATACAAGTACCTATCCACCTGGCACTGCCTCCATTAGTGATTTAAGCTTCAAAAGGGGATTTTACTTAGGAACTCATGGGTTACTAGTGCCATTTGACTTGGTTTCACACTAAATTGAATGAGGATATTGTTTTTTTTAAGTTGTAGCAGCTATGGGCATTGAGTTATTATCCAGACAGGCACCATTATAGAAAAAGGTCTCCAGGACTGAGCAGTCTATTGATTATTATCTATTGGCTTCCATTATATCAAACACACATATATATACATTTTTTTTGTCTAGGAACTTCATGACTCTCACTTTATACAGTTATAGAGGTTAGTTGTTCATTTGGACAAATATTTACAGGCATGTTTCAAGAACACTTTTCCAATTTTGATACCATCCCACTCCTAGATGGTTTTCAGAGCTGCTCCCCCACTCATCTATGCATAAGAAAATCATAAAATTTATCTTTAAGATGAATTTGGGACAAGGGCCTCTGATAGAAAAAGGGTGTAAGAGGTTAACCCGCCGGGATACTGAACAGGTCCGCCGGCAGTGGGTATCGACCTGTGGTATAAACAGGAAAACCCATCAGGGTACTGAACATGCCTGTTGTCAATGGGGCACCTACCTAGGGAAGAATCTTCTTAGATGTTACAGTTACCCCACCGGATTACTGAACAGGCTCGCTGGCAGTGGGTTCTGACTCTGATATCTCTTTTAAAATCCTCATCTATACTTGTCTGTGTGAACAATGTACCTATGTAAATGTTAAAGAGAGGTCATGTGTGGGTTAAATAAAAATTTAAGGAAACTGTTTGTAAGAGTCTGTTGATAATCATCTTCAGATGCTCTAAATTTTGGTTACCTGATCCGTGCTAGAAGAAAAGGTTTATGCCTTTAGAGTGTACTGGCGTTTACTGATTCAATGAACATAGCTGTGAACCTCAGTATTGGTTTTTTTTTTCATTACTCAAACTGTCTTGTGTGAAGCTGAGTCAAGTTGGCCAGTATACTCTTGGCTTCATTTAGTACTCCTCTTGTCTTAAGGCACATGTTCTGGTGGAAAAAGTTCTATATGAATAAAGAGAAAGAAGTATGTGCTCATGGTTGAAGTTTTGGATATAGGACTGAGATTGATTGTTTATGAATTGTATTTAATTATGTTTTGTATTGCTAATAAAGATTGGTTTTATGAATTAGCTCTGTTTCCTGTGTGGCCAGGTGAAGAAGCAACCATGGAATAAGGTAATTGGGCCATGAGCTTGTTGGGGTAAAACAAATTTTCAATCAGTTTTACTTGCCTTTTCAACTCATAGAAGTGGTATATTTTGGGAAAATAGTTATTTGCTTTCATATCATTACAATGCTGGTAATCATTTTCACCTTTACCAGCGTGAAAATATCCTTTGTGTCCTAGATTGACTGAGGTGCCGGATGAGGTATCGGAATGAAAATTGGGAAATTGATATGTTACATGGTAAAGGTAATGAACGCTGGGATAACTCTTAATTGTTATAAACCAAGTGTTATTGTTATTGTTATAAACCAAGTGTTTTTGCTTTTAATGAAAATTCGATGAATTGTGGATCTATCATAACAACCTTATAATTCATCTAGTTGATACACCATCGTTCCTTAGTAAATCATTTAATGACATTGACCTTTGGAAATATTTCATTTTTTTTATTAATTTTCCATCCTTAATATAATTCATGTCATTAATCTATTTCTATTGGGATTTTTGAACGCCATGGTTAAGTTTGACATTAGATGCCGTAAGGTTATGAGTTTCTTAGAACGTGTCCATATCATCATAATCCAATGCAACGTGGGCAGTATGTGCCTTAGTTGACCATGATTTTCTTTGCACGTCCACCGTTATCATTACCACCCTTTGCCATTATTTTTTCGGGCTGTTTCCAGTTTTCATCATCGCCAGTGGGAGAAAGATTGATGAAGTTTTTTTTAATTGTCTTCGAATTAACTGCATGCTCTCTGTTAATTTGTTGTCTTATCTTTTTCCTGGTCTCCACGATGCTCAATCGGCATGAACCCTCGGAGTATGGGAAGTTATTAGCCACACCTAAGTTTTTAGCCTGCAAAGAGATGTTTATTCGAGCCGGGTGGCATTCTTTCTTGACCAATTTACAAGGCCACGATGATGCTATCTCCCTGCAATTCGCCTTAGGTTTTGATGGACAAACAGCTAAGGTCGGGTCACTAGAATTTCAGGTTACGGAGGAGTCAATTGCATTGGCTACAGGGCTTCCACGTACAGGGGATTGTTGGTTTAAGAATTTTCGGCTGCCATGCAAAGATTACGATTGTGTCTTCAAACCTGAATTTTTGGCCGTGAAAGGTGAAAAAGGATTCTCAAAGTTTTGGGTCAGAGAAGAATTTCTCAATTCTTTAGTGGTCATCACTAAGCTCATTACGTGTGAAGGTCGATTCTCTACCTTCAAAGCCTGTCACTTTCGCCTTCTTTCTCACTTTGAGTTCGGTAATCTTCTTAACTTTCCATTTTATTTCTGGAAGAGCTTGGGTAAGATGGCCTCGCAAGTTAGGAAAAACATAGAGAATCCTACACATAGCCTATACCATCATGGGCTTATCAAAATGCTTATTTTAGCTGAGTTGAAGAAGAAGGATCAGGAATGGGAACAATTTATATATGAATTGTCCAATTCCCATCTCAAATCACCCCTGGGTAATGATCCATGTGAGCCTTTTATCCCTGATCTTGTTGACAAAGCATCTTCTATCAATGCTTCTGAGCATCAAACCAGTCATATTCAGGAACCAGTAATCAAGAGCTGTAAGAAGGCTGGACCATCCCATATTAAGAAGTCTCGGGGGTCTAAAGGGCAGCGTGTAAACTCTCAGTCTGGGGGGGGAAAGGTCAGTCTGGTAATGAAAATTTGTTTGCTTCATCAAATCATAGATTTACCCGTAGTATGGCTGTTCAAGAGAAGAAGAGGGAGTCCAAAGGTAAGGCACCTGTGCATGTCCAGTTGTCCTCATCCACTTCTTCTTCTGCCCATGATAATTCTGATTCACATGGTTCCCATCATCATTCCTCCATACCGAGTCTTGTCAATGAGCCTTCATTGCCAGCATCACCTTCCAAATCTGGTCCGAAGTCTGCCAAATCTCACCGGTCAGATGCTTCAGCTCAGGGAGTTGAGTACTTTCGACAGAGAAACTTTAAGTTGACTAAAAAATTACAGGAGTATGTTAGACTGGACCGGTTTATCAAGCAAGAGAATGCAATTTTGAAAGCTAAGGTAGCATCTTTACAAACATTGGTTGATGACATTACTGGGTCTAATCGCAGTCTCAGGAAACAGTTAAAGAAAAAGGACAAACAATTTGAAAAATTGATTAGTGTACAACAGCAAACAGCTCCATCTCCTCCTCAAGCACAGGTCTTGTTTAATACTTCAGCTTTTTTTTTTGGAATTTAACCCACAGATTGGTCATCTATTTTGAGTTTCAAATTTTGTCTGTCTGAAACTTTCTTGCATAGGGACATGCAAGGTCTTCAGTCTAGGGGAGATGATGGCCTCCTATTTTGCTTGTTCAGCACTATATTTGCTAGTTAAAAGTTCCATGAAATCAAGTAATATTCAGCTTTATCTAGTTATGTTTTATGCTTGGATATGCCTTTTCAAGAGCTACATTGCAAGGTGCTTTAGCAAGTGACTTTTTGATATTTTTCATTGTTTATTTATCATTTTGTTTGGTTTTAATTCATACAATAAAACTTTAGTTTTTATTTAAAAGAGTGGTCAATTGATAAGTCTTCATTGTTCATGCAGTGGTCTTTTTGGTTGTTCGACCCAACGCTTGTCTCGGCGCTTAAACGAATATATGTTGACTGAAGCAGAGATTTGGGGGATTTTATTGCCAAAGATGATGTCTTGTTTGATTTCTAATCGCTTCCAGGATGCAGGTGAAGTTACCCGGTGCTGTTTTGTAGCTGTCATTCGCTCAAGGAATCGTTGCCCTCAATCTTCAGCAATCCATGGATTCCAGGAAGTTCGAATCCAATCTTTTGGTTCATGTATGCATTATTGATCGGGATAGGGTAGATTTTTTAGGATGGGGTCGATCCTTGCTTAAAGGTCGCTTCATTTTGTATTTCAAATATAAAAATGTGACTTTGAAACCCTAAAAGAAGGAGGAGAGAAAAGATACTGTAAACTCTGCTTTTCATTAATAGATCAACAGCTGCATTTATCTTCTTAAGGTTTTTTAGACTTGTAGGCGTTGAAGGCAGGGCCCACCTTCAACTCTGATCATCTGTGTATATCATTGTTTTCTTTTGCTGTAGGTAAAGTTATATTACATATTTTGAGACTGTTTTTGTGAATGTATGACAATAGTTTTATTCACTTGTGATTTGGGAATGAGATTCGTGCTTACATGAAACTAGTCGATGTCATTACAATATGTGTGATGCGTTTGATTGTATTCAGTTTGGCTTGTAGGATCAATTTAGTAGAGGAGTGAGAGTGGATTTGGATTTCAGACTTCTTTTACTTTCAGAGTGATACCGATTATTGGATGGTTACAATCTTTGTTTAGAATCCTTTCAAGTTATAGAGTTTACAAGATTGTGGAGTATTTTAAAGGGTTGTATTTAAGGAATCTGAAAGAACTTGCAGTATTTATTGAATTCACAGAGGTTTTTAGAGATTTTAGTTTATAGAGTTTCTAGGGTTTTCTAGATAGCATTTCGAATTGGCTATATAGAGATTGGAGTTATGTTTTTGTTTATTTCATGATATTGAATGAAATTAAGAAAATCACAGTTCATTAATAGGTGAGAGCATTGTTTTCCATGGTTTGAAAATAAGTCTCGTAGGGGAAGGGCGTATTTTCTGAATAGTTCCAATATATTTGTGTGAGCATAGAACATAAGCATAGTGTATTTGCTCTTAGCAGAAAGACAAATTTCATTCTAGTAGTTGCTTATGAATGGTAGGTGTTTGTATGAATTAGGGTTAAGAAGAGTTATCATGTTAGCATAAGACTCTTTAGGGTTGATGAATGCAGTTTTAGATGCAATGATAAACATGTATAAGACCATTAGGATTGATCCAACGTATTCATTTTGTAGGTAAGCTTGAAGTAGGGTTTCCTTTAATAATTTATTTACTTGCTTGGTTGCTTGTTTTAAATAATAGATCAATAATTAGCATATGTTGAGATTGCTATAGATTTTATTGAATTTGACAGTTTTGGAGATTGTAAAACAGGGCTCAGCAAGCTGATTCCCTTTCCTTAGGTTAAACCTAACAACTCTTGGTATTGATTGTTCAATGGAGTAGTAATTCCATAGATTACATTATGTTCTTTGTCTTTAAGAAAATTAAAATTACCCTAGGTATTAGCATTGAAACCACTTTGCCTGCACATATGGTGTAGTGATTCAAAGTTTACGTGTCCTGGTTGACAATTAAATTAAGGTAAATTTATTAGTGATAATTTTACCCAACAATGTGTCCTCTCTTCCTGCCCACGTGAGGTGAATGAGATCCCTGGTGGAGTGTGGGTGTGGGCAAGGACTGACAGTCTTGCCACACACCATTGCCCATGCAATAACTTCCCCCAACCAACTCCATAGAATTTAATTTGGTAGTTGACTGATTGATGGGTTCTCCTATTGACATGTGGATTTTTCCTATTGGCCCTAAAGGTTAAATAATTCCCCCTCCTTATCCTTAGGAAAATCATGCCCTTTTCATTATGGTTGCATTGACATATCTGGTTGTGGGTATTTTTTATTAAAATACATTTTTTACATGATGCCAAAATTAATACGTGCCAGATAGCATGATATACCATCGGCAACGATTTCAATCGCCGAAACATAAAACAACCAAATCGATGGTGGGCCTTTTTCCTTTAGCTCCACACCATGATCAATTACCGTATATACATCATATACATTTTTAATGCAAATGGGGTCAAAATTGGGGTGTTACAAACACCTTTTTCCACCTACCTCACCAGCTAACTGATTGTAGAACTGATTTAGACATCTGGAGTTAGACTAGTGAGCTCCGATAGTGATTTAGACACATTGAGTTAGCCGGTTAGTCAGGTTTAGTTTGTAGATTCGAATCTTATCCACATGATTCAAATTCTTTTTATTGTAACACCATTGTATTACTGATGGAATGAATGAAGATTAATGTTGTAATTAACTGATCAATTCTTATCAGATTTGCCTCAAATTTGTCTTTTTTAGTGTACATTGTCTTTGATATTCCACGGCATAATTATACTTCTCAATTTCTCTCATTTGCCCGTAGATCAATGGTTCAAAAATTTAACATTAAGAAGAAGAAGAATATAAAGAAAAGTGAAAAGAATTAAAAAAAAATACACACACGTGATTTTTTTATAAAATAAGAAGAAAAGAAGAAATTACTGGTGGGAGAAAAGAATAAGAAAAGAAGAAAAAAAAGAATAGAAAAAAACAACACATTGTTTTCTAAAACCACATGTGGTTTTATAAAAAAATTATGAAGTATATTATTTTAATATTATTCAATCATAATAGTTATTATTATTATAATAAATATTTTGATTAACTCTCAAACTTTTACATTAGCCATGAAGTCAATTAGGGAAGAGTTGAGTATGATTTCTAATGAGAAAATGAGAAAGATGGATGAAATACTTTATCGTATGGAATAGTCAATTGTAAAAGTTGCTAATAAATCTAGCTATTGACAACACCTTCAATAAAATAATCCAACAAAGAATACTGAAGTCCTCCCAAGACAAAGACTTGAAAACTAAATCTAATTTTGATTTTCAAGGCCGAGAAGAAAAAACGGATAAAGAACATGAAAATTATGAAATATAGGAAGATATGGAAAACCATTATGTCAACCAAAATGAGATTAATGACATTGATCAAGATAATAATCAAGACAATGATACATAATATCATAGTGATGACAAAAATAACAATGAAATATTTAATAAAAATGGAGATGAGCTTGACCAATATTGTGACGATACTCAAGCCAGTGTTTCTAACAATAACGATGATCATTGAAAGGACAAGGGGTGGAGCCCATAGTGTGCAAGAGAAATCAAGTCTGAGAAATCATATATTTTAGATTCAAACTCTACCTTTCCTACCCTCTCACTTCAACAAAACATCAATGGGAACAACTATAAGATTAATCAGACATAAGATGCGATTGATGCTTTTGTGAGAATTATAAGTACAGAGATCCCCTTCAAAGGAACTAGAACAAAATATGTTGGGAGTGAAATCATGAAAAGTTACTATTGTCAAGTCTATCAAGTATGTTCAGTTGACAAGAAAAATAGTTAAAATATACAACCACGCAAGTGGCAAAAGTGTAAACGAAACTTCACCAAGTACATACTTAATGTGGATTCCAAAACAAAAGAAACAAAATGAAGTAGTGATCGTAATCGAAATTGTATGTCTCAAGTCATCAATTTGAAATAGAGCCAAAATAAAAGAGGATATCAACACATTCAACTTTGAGGACAAATCTATCCTTAAGGGAAGGGCAATGTTACGAACATAAAGAATACATAAATGCAATAATAATAATTGATAGTCATAATTAAATTATTTACGTAGAAAGACATACCCTTCCATGAAGAGGTGTTAAAAGGACTATATAATGGACAAGCATTGTTTGTACATCATCATCTTATATTTCATCATTTATCAAATATTGTGGGTTTCTGAATTGTGTCTGTTTCAAAGAAATCATTGAAAAATATCCGGATATGGATATTACAAGTGATATTCCACACGATAATAATTTGAAATTTCTTATGATGATATGGCTATATTTTTTTGTTAATGTGGATGTTTACCTATGGTGAGATGGTGTTCCTTTGATTTATATTATCTTGCGCCATTGATATCACTTATTTTAACATCTTAAGAATTAAGTTGCTAGTGCCACTTTGGTCATTTTAGTCTTTTGCGAGTGCCTTTCTATTGAAGACATTAAATTTCTTCAAAGTACACTTACTTGGTGTTATATTATGGGCATGGTATGATTTTCTCAATTGATCATTGGAATACTTGTTAGAGAAATTGGAGTTGTTACTTTCAATTCTATCTTCCTAAACACTGAGAGATACATCGACATTTATAACAGAGACTGTACAATATGTCCTTTTCATAGTGAAATACATCATTGGGGATATTTTTACTTGTGTATAAGATGTGTATCTGACGTCCATAAATAACCACAAATATTAGTCAATTAGTATTTAAATGTGTGGCTCAGAAATCTACACATTTGGAAATAGTTGGTTTGATAGGACTTGAATTGAAAGTGCAGACGATTGTTTATGCTAGCTAGATGTTGTGTTGGCCACCAATGTTACTAACTTCAGTACCCAATGAGTGGTATCACATTATATGATCTTTGAGCACAAAATCATACCCCATTTATCATCGTGTATATCGGGTATCCTCATAGGAATCTTGAAACTTGTCCATTCAAGCCTAGGATTTGGGGAAACGATTTTACTACTCAAAGTTATGATTATGGATTTCTTTTATTGATGTATCATGTTCGTTTAGCTTCATTGTATCATGCCCATGCTTAATTTATGATGATTTACTTTATTTTACATGCAATGATGCTATTTTATGAATGAATGGTTAATAATGTAATTTTTAAGTCTAAGAGTATTAATAATATTAAATCACCTTAAATTAGAGTGTGTCTATACTTCACTCATTTTATATCTTGGACACTTCCCTAAAAATGAGTGCTATGTGTTTACTTAAAGTTGTCCTAGGATAGATTCAAGCAAAAGCTTGGTCATGGTATCCCCCTTGGATAGTCCATGCTCATTTATTTCTAGGTCTAGGAATCCAAAAGTGATGAACTCCCATTCGTCAATGAAAAGTTTGGTTAGGAGTTCATAGTTGTGCCAGGTTAGCAACCGATCAAACTGTCCATCTTCTTGGGATACTAGTTTGTGAATCAACACCACCACCCTTAGGAACAACATAAACATTACACCCATCAATAATAATGCTTCTCGATTGCTTGTACATAGTTCCATTATGAACTTCCTTCATTAATACCATTTCTTCCCTCATTAATACCATTTATCCTTAAACCATTTTGCATGTTTCTTTTGCAAATAGAGTCTGTATGCTTGCATCACCCATCTTACTGATGAATATCAAGTTTTTATCAAGCTCTAGAATGTGCAAAACCCCAAGGAGAGTTATAAACCTCCCATCCTTGAGCAACAAATTAATTCTTCGATGTCCTATAATTATGGACATTTATTCATCTTTAACAAAAACATCACCTCCATTGTACTTCTCATATTCACAAAACCACTCCCTATGAGGAATCATACAAAAAGACACACCTAAGTCAATCCACCATACATCACAATCTAAATTGATAATTGTAGAGGGAAAGTAAACATCCCATTCTTATTTTGAGGAGGTTTTCAACTTTCTAGAAGGAACATCATAAAATCTCTTTGCTTTATTAGCATTTTTAGATCTATAATCCATCTCTAGAAAATTTCCAACATTTCCTCAAATATTTTCTTGGAGTTATATAGCCACCTTTATATTTAGATCTCCCCCCATGAAGACTTATTTTTATTTATGTCTTAGGTGTAGAAATTGAATCTCTGACACCATGTAGAAACTCAGGATGTGGATCTAGCTACAAGATATTTCTCACAAGCATGCACAAGAAAAATAGAGAGAGGAATAATGAGACTGAAGACAAGAGAAGTGAAGAATGATTGGAGAATATTCAATTTATTATTGATCAACAATAGTGTACATAAATCATACATCCTTGAGAGTTAAAATTGATTTTCTTAGGAGACAACTCGTGCTAGCTCACAAAGTAGACTTACCAAATATGAAAAACCCCCATAGGTGACTAAAGAAATTTCCAAATCAGTCCAAGATCTCATGAATTAGATAAAGCATGAGTGACTGATGATGAGTGATGGAAAATATTGCTAAGCTTTGAATCTGGAGAGAAAATCATGGAGGATGAGTTGGCCACAAAAGATAGTAGTTTCCTAGTTGAATAACTTTACCTTATCCACTAAAAAGAAGGAAAAAGTTGTCTAAAGGAAGAAATTGAAGGAATGCATAGTTACTAATCTGGGAAGTCAATAAAGTTGGCAAAATATATCTAGAATTAGTATAAAGGCTCTACTGGGGTAAATATGGTAAGTATTGACCAAGTGGTGCAAGTGGAGGCCAACTACCTAGTCTAGTACATAGGAAATTGACTAGAAATGATTCATTATTATATCCTAAGTATGGAGTGGGTTTATAATATTCTAACACCCCCTTTAAGTATGAATATATGGTGGAATAAATGAAAAAATATCAGAAATATATGTATATAGGGCCCAAAAACAACTCAATAAGCTCAAGAAAATTGTCTCTATCAGAAAGAAAATGGAGAAAATTACCTTTGATGCTTGTCATGGCCTTCTGAAACTTCTCCATGTCTTCTATGGAATATTTCTCCTCCAACTTCCAACAGATATTTTTCATCAATGCATGGGTTCCATGGAGATTGTGTAGGGCCTATTTGAACTTGCACTCACTCATATTCAGTGGTCCTACAAGAAAATGAAGTTCTAGCATATGAACCTCTTCTTCTTCCCTCTTTCTTGGATCAACTTCATGAAACTCAAATGATGATGTGGAAGTTGATCTTGGGACCTTTCTTCAAATGCTACTAGGTTTGCATGCTCATGGATATTTGGTCTTGTAGCAAATTCTTCAAGTTAAATCTCTATGTCACCAACATAGAGAGGTGGACATCCCTCAGTAGATGTCTCACTGAAACTTGAGCACCCATCAGTAGGTACTCTTTCAACCATGTCCAGAGTGTTTCTTGTCTCTCTAGATTGTTCTTCTACAACACTGGTGGTAGGGTCAAGTGAATGAACACCCTGCTCTTTTGTTCCACAATCCTCACCAATAAGGATTTTAGTTATGTCTTCTGGTGGATGCAATGCAAATTTCACTTACTTGAACATGATGTTTACTTCTTCCATTGCTGCAACATATTCCTCTTTATGCTCATGGGAACTTCTCCTTCTCCTTCACTACAAATACCTTGCAGTAACTTGCACTCCCCTTCATGGATATTTATTTATGTTTTCCCCCTTGCAAGGCTAGGTGGTTCATACCTATCCTCAATCATGATAGTGGGGTGTGGATTCTCACTGATGTCACGCCTCTCCTCTGATGTGGCTACAAATTCATCATGATGCAAGGGAATACAAAAATATGAACTGTTTTCATCCCTTTGCATCAAATTTTTCTATTCATGTGGTGGATCTATGGTAGCTTGATCTTCCACCAAATATTATGGTTTGCATCCAACTGATGCATGCTTGTGTTCTGCTTCATTGTAAGGCCCAAATGGTGATTTCAAATATGATATATGTACTTTTGGATTTGATCCAAAATATGTCTTATGAACATTGGAAACATCCTCCTCCTTGCACTGGCCAGTAAAATAGGGATCCACTTGTGCATCTACTTAGTTCCCTTTGGTTCTACTAACCACACTTCTTGGCACACACTATCAGCCATAAGTACAATCCTTACTTCATTTGCTTGGAAGTAGGGGTCCTTGAACAACTTATTCATCTCAAGGTACCCATAATCTTGAAAAGATAAGACCTCCCTTATCTCTTATTTTAAAGCATAGTATTCCATGAAATACTGGAAGGATTCCTTAGAGTTCTTTCCACCGAACATTTGACCCACAACACTTGTAGATTTATTCCATATGACTTCATCATATGATGCAAGACAAAATTATTCAACATCATCCATAATGAATCTACCTGAGTAAGTACATGACGGATCTTCATACTGCTCAAATTCTTCTTCGATCACTAGTAGGAGCCTCATATTTGCAACTTGAATTAGTGTTTTGCAATATTTCTTCACGAAGAAATTACTTTCCATAGGAGTGGAGGAAAGTGATATGATACCACTGCAATATCCCTGATATGAATCAGATCAGAATATTATCTCTTACTACTGATATAATTAAAATATGAATACAAATTTTACAAGTGATTGAGTATTTTCTTTGACAATTGAAAACACAAGTAGTAATGACAAAAAAACTGAGTGTGGCAGAGGATTAATGGAAGAAACCAAAGGATAGGCTTGGACACTGAGATTTTATATCCATAAGAACCTAGATGTTGGGCCCTTTTATGTTTTGAGCATCAGCTATGCTGAATTCTACTTCCAGGATTCTGGGTGTCCCAACTGGTGCAAACTGAGATTGAACAATCAAATCCAATCAGCCAAGGATTATGGAAGGATTAGGTGAGTTTTTAGTCACTTATTATCCTAAAAATATCATTTTAATTGGTTTTCAACATATCTAGAACAATTTGATGAATTTTGAGGGTGTTTGGGAAAAAACTAGGATTTTGGCCTGAGGAAATCCAGTGCAAAGAAGGCCACTCAAACATTGTAAGACCTCAAATAATTATTAATATGTAATTTAGGTTTTTTTGGGGGGTTAATTTATAACCTATATAAACTTATATAATTCAAATTGAGTTTACATATCATACATAGCATCAAGAACTGTAAAACTAGTCAAAATTGACTAGTCAATGAGCAGGGGTAAAAAAGTAACAATGAATTTCGATGTTGTGATTTATCATACCTGAAAATAAATATTATCAGTGGCTTATATGACATATATTATGCATCAGATAACTAATTTATGCTTATCATGGCTATTACATCACATTTAATGCATAGAACTTACAAAAAGGGCCCTCAAATGGGCATTGGAAGAATTCTCTCATAAAATTTTAGCATTATGGATTTATTGGACATAAATATTAATTTAAAACAAATGTCAGACCATGAATATGGATCTGATAATAACAGTATAATATTTGAGGAGCTGATCTCCCTCAATGGTTCCCAAGGCTGAAAAATGGAGGCTTGGAACTAACATTCGACACTGATCTGAGAGCATAAGTGAAGTTTCTTTCACTAGAGCTCAACTTCCATGGTTGGATGGATGCTATCAGAGATATAATTTGGTATTCAATGGATTCTCCTTGATTCTTTGTGATCTGCACTAAAGAATGGAAGTGAAGAGAATATAAGAGAATGGAGGCTTGGGGTGCATCACCCAAGGTGACTGAGGCACATCACTCAAAATTGAAGCTCGGCTTCACTAAAAAATGAAACATTAATTATAAAAAATGTGAATGGAGTTGGAATCATTCTTTTGTAGACTTGAGTGACTTGTTGAGAAATTCATCCACCTATCGAGCAAGTTACCCACTTGCAAACCCTAACCATAATGCATGTATGCACCCCCCTTGAGGAAACTAGAAATTCTAGCCTTAGGATGTTGTTTCCCTACTTGCTTTACTCAACCCAAAGTGGAAATTCACCCTCCTTGAGAAAAATTTTCCTTCTTTATGAATGATGATGTTTTCTTGCTTGCATCCTGTTGCATCTGCAACAATTGCCCAAAATTCAAAAAAATTTGGGACCCTCCCTTACTTTGAATTAGTCAGTTCTTTTCTTGATTTCAGCTTATTGATTTTGGCCTTTGGATTTTGAAGCGTCTTCTCGAAATTGGGTTGCTATCAATCAATTGGTTTATCCTCATTTAAATGTTTAAGGAATCCCATCTTTAATTGAGCTCCTTGTCGACTTGCAAAATCTTTCAAAACCTTCTTGTATCGGGAGTTGCTCCGTTTGACGAGCCCGCCGTTGCGGGCGTTTTTTAACTCTTGATCGTTTTTGGTCGCGCCGCCGTTGCGGGAGATGTTCTACTCTGGAGTGCCTTTTCCACGCCGACTGTTGTGGAGGTTGTTTACTTTGTTTTACCATTGCGGGTGGTTGCCGTGTCCTTTATGTTTCTAGTGATTTTATTCCGCGTCGGGAGAGGTTGAATACTTCCGTGGCCGATGTTGCAATCCGGGTTGTGGTTCTAAGCGCCGCCGTTGCGGATCAATGTAGAATTAGACTTGCCTCAACGCTCCGATGTGTGTTTGTTTTCGCCAACCTTGTGGCGGAGCGCTGGGCTATCTCTTACTCCTCCGTGGCGGACGACATCATGTTCCGAGCATCCGCCGTTGCGGAGGGGTCCGGGCTCTTGGTCACCCGACCAAGGTATCCGCCGGCGCCCGATGTATGGTTCTCATTCGTGCGTTATATGTAGCCATTTGGGCGATTTGGTATTGGGGGTGGTCCGCCGTTGCGGAGGGACTGAAGCTCGAGTTGACCGACGCCGCTTTCGTTTCGCGCCTGATTTAATTGCTCGCACGTGTGGCGTTTGTTATATATACGGTGCGACAGTTGGGGGATTTTATCGTTTTATTGTCGAGCACTGTCGCGATGAGTTGATCTGTCGTGTTTCGAGCCGAGAGAAGGTCTAGCTGTCATTGTACCAGCTTCCAGGTGGTGAGGGTAGAATTCCAACCGTCATCAGCTTGATCATTTCGCCAGTTTGCCAGGTAGGTGCATCTCGTTTTTTCCCCATTGCGTTGAACGATTTTGATTTTCCACCGTGGTTAGGGTTCCCGGCGTTTTTTCCCTATCCCAGCTAGGATTTAAGCTTTTTTAGGTCGGTTATTATATTAACCTAGGGTGAGGGGGGGCGTTTTTAACCTGTTAAGCCGATTACTTTCCGCATGTTAGTCATTGCTTGCACGCAAGGGTTGAAAGGTTTTAGGCGTAGGTGGCCGTTACGCCATCTGCGCCAGGCCTTGCTGCGCGGCCATGATAGGAAGGGAATGGTCGGGGTTGGAGTCTTGCTTTGGGGAGTCTGGTGGACGATTATTTCCCTAAGTGCTTGCTAGGGGTTTGAACCCAGGCTGTTTTGCTTGCGCGATTAGGCGCAGTTCCGTCAAAGAATTTATTGGTTTGCCGGGGGGCACTGGGTTGTTCAAAGAGATTTTTCGGTCGACAGTGCCGCTCCTTCACTGCTCCAATCGCAGCCCGTGTCGATTGCGAAAACCCTAGCAGCCCTTTCAGTTCCCGTCACCTGAAAGCCCTAGCCTGTTAAGGGGGGGTTTTGCCGTTTGTAATGCGTGGGATGAGAGCAGCTCGGGTGGTTTCCCACGGGAATATCCAGGGTAGAAAGTAAATGTTTCCCGAACGATGTATGGTCATGGTAATGGAGCTTTTCCGCCGTAGGCTGCATGAGTCGTCATTAGTCTCGCGTGTGCTGAGCTCTATAGTTAAAATGTTGGCTGTCGCGAACCTTCACTCTGTTTGGTAATGAAATAGATTAATGGCGAAGTATTGCACATTGCACATAATATGCTAGTTTGTTTGTATCGTTACCATGCGAAAAGTGGCATATTGCAGTTTCATGAAGATTTCACGCTAACACTAATATGACTGATAAACTTACTGCATATAGAATAGATCATAAGATGGTTCATTCATAAGACATTGTAAGGTTGAATAATATATGTATTAGTTGCATGGGATAACAGCACGTTACACAATACTGTGCGCTAGTGCGGTTACTCAATATGAGGAACTTATATTTGATTTTATTGAATGGACACAATTATGATACATTTGAGGAAGGATAAATTGATGCACAATGCCACAAATTCAAACTGCTTAAATGTCATAATGTTTTACATTGCAGGACAAACTCACAATGTCTAGAAGGCAGAAGAAGAAAGCCCCAGCAACGGAAGAAGTATCAGTACCCGAAGCAGAAACAAAAACTGAGTACATCTATGAGGACACCCAATGTGTCACAGGGGTTGAACCTGAATATAAGTGGGGAGACATATACAGGTTGATTTCCCGCAGGGAAGTCCCAGACATGGGTCTTGAGGAAGCACCCATTTACGCAAATATAGAGGAATCTACCATTATGAAGGTCGCCACCAGGCCAGAGCTGTTTCCATGCTCAGAAGTGATGAAATGGATCCTGCCACACACCAACCATGACACAATGCTTATGTGTAATGTTGAGGGTCAGGGCTATGCTGCATTTAGCCCTGGATACGTGGCCTTAGCTTATCATCTGCCTGAACCTCAGGTCTTCTTGTCCAATGAGTGGTTGGACAACCTTAGAATGGATTTAGTAGAAACCATGAGGAGAATGCTATTACCAGGGAAGCTCTATAGACATAGAGCAACTGAAGATTATGACACAGCCAGCCTTAGAGCCCCTTACAGATTCATAGCCCTAATGCTGAATAGGATTTTCGGGAGGGCTAATGGCAGGTTAATCAAATTTGAATGGATACCCCTGATTTTCTATGTGGCAACAGAAGGAACGGTCTTCAATTGGGCCAGCCTAGTATCGAGTAGTCTCTCCTCTTGTGTAGCTGCAGCAAAAGGAGGAGAAGCCCGGAAAAGATCTGAGTTTTATATGAGCTCGATTCTGATAGATTTCCTACTCTGTAACCAGTCTTTCCCAGGCCTCCAGTGTGTATGGGAAAGGGACAGAATGCCTATTTACTTAGCTTACAAACCATTATGGGCTCATCTGTACCACGGTCACTACCAAGAAGTATGTGAGCAATTTATTATGCCATTATACAAGCTCATCTTCCGGGGGGGATGTGATTATATGTCTGAGGATGCCATGCAAGTGATTGAAGAGTATGGAGATTATTTCCTGACCGAAAATGGCATGTATATTAGAATGTACGGGGGATCAAAGACACCCCATCTACTGCCAAAGTATGCCACGGATTATATAGTCCACAAAGAGGCAGTAAGACAAGTGTTTATTGACGGTATTGGTCACTTCTTGTTTCAGAAAAATAAGGCTGCCTATCCACCTCTACCATTTAAGCTAGGCAGCTGCAGTTTCGCCAATGTGAAGCAGGCTGCAGAATTTGTAGAGGAGCTTGGGAAGTTCCGCTTTGGCGAGATGACTTTCAGACGAAATGACACTCATAGCAAAGTAGTGGAACACTGCAGGAAACATAAAGTATACTTCGAATACAGCCATCATTACGATAAAGACGAATCAGTCTATAGGAATGCCCCTAACATGGCAGCACTCAGGAAAAGATTCAAGCCAAAAAACCCCACCAAGGGTGGGAAAGGATCTGAACAAGATAAAGCCGAGCAAGCTAAGGCTGAAGAAGCAGCCAAAAGAATAAGAGAGGAGGCTCGGAGGCTGGAAGAGGAGGCTGCAGATTGGA
>LPNX010955900.1:53343-72774 GCA_001517045.1 Pseudotsuga menziesii | reverse complement strand
TCTTTTCTTGTAGGAGGTTGTTCATGACCTTTCCTACAATTCAAATGTACCAGTTTCATGGTTAGAGATATTTCATAAAACATATGTATAACGACAAATTGTTATGCATCATGCAACTATTTAGTTAATACAACATTCATCCATATCTCACATAAAATTTCTAGATGCCTTCCATCTCTACCATGACATTATTGAAATTGTGCACTAATCCAATATGTCAGCAAAGAGGTTTGATAAGTAGCAATGGAGAGTTGTATAACACCATGAGCTACTTACCCATCACATGCATATTAGTAGTATACAGTCATTAATGCAAACAATCTATCATGCATAACACATCACTGAATATAATCAAATGTATAACAAAACAATATCATGAAATGACAATTGAATACTTATCTTTATTTGTTTCATGGGTATATTCCTTCTTGAGTATTCAACTTTATCGTCTTCTTCATTCATGATAGCATCGTTTCTTATCCAAAGGCTGAGGTGGATAGGAAGTTCTTCAAGAGTTGAGATCTTCATATTCCTCATTGATTGAGGGATCTTCTTTGGAATATGAGAGCTTGATCTTCAGAGAAGAGATTCTTCTTCTTCCCAAAGTCTGCTGAAAGTAATCAATTCCTTCTGGAACACATTCCTTGAATGAATGAATTCCATGATCCTGGGAGGCCATTCAAGGTGACCATCACCACTTCTGCATTCTTCACTTCTTCTTTAGCTGGTTTCTTAAGGTCATATTTCGATCTATGTTCTTTCCTTCAAATAGCTTGGTCAAGGAATCAAACCTCATCGATGTCTTTAGGGAAGACACTTGTTGATTCGAGACTGAATCATCAATAATCTTCTGGGCTTTGACCAAGTTCTTCTTGTGAAAGGCTTGTAGCCTCATCTCCCTCTGAAACTGGAACCTCTATGCTCATGAAGGTGTCCAATCCATTTTCTTCAGAGAGATCATATACTTCTAGGCTTGGAAGTTGTCAAATTCACCAAGCTTATCATCAAGCTGATGTGATAGATCACTTTGAAATGAGAACCTCAAATGAACATAACAAAGGATTAGATCTTACCGATTTGAGGTGTCCGTCCTGGATCTGGAGTTGGCTGATCTAAGGTTTGTCACAGAAACCCTAATTTTTAAAACTTGGAATATTTCAGATATGATTGGATAGACATATATATCTCTTCAAATGGAGCTATCCAATGTACTCCATTTCTGAAAACAGTGGAGGGAAGCTCCCGGAACAAGAAGCCCTAATTTTCCAATTTCTTCTACAGAAATTCCTATCACTGTTTCTGTGATATCTCTGACATTTATGCTCCTCTATGTCTGAAATTTTGTACTGAGGTAACCTCACATGTCCCTGATCCACCATCATAGGTTTCATCAGAATTGGTTTCACCATTTGGGATTTATGATCCTTTTCCCAATGTGACATGTTACAGGACTGTTCAGAACAGCGAAGTTGTACGGCATGCCACGTGTCACTGGTTCATCTTCTGAGTCTGATATTCAGACCACGAAAATTAAAGTCCGTTCCCTTGTTGGAACATCTTCAAGAATTCCATTTGGACCTCTGTAGCCCAAGATATTGCAATTCTCCCCAGGTGTCCTGTTTAGGGATGAATTCTGGAAGAGGCTGGAACCCTAACTTGGATAGAACATATCTCCTAAAATACAACGAATATGAGGATGAATTTTGGATACAGTGTTCATAAGGATTGGATATTCGGTCCCTTCATTTTTCATCTCCTGATCCTTCGCCAATCTCGAAATATAGCGAATGTGCCAAAACGTAGCAGTTTTAGTATTTAGTGTTTTTCTAGCTCGGGGTCAAACTAGGGTTTGACTTTCCCGGAGATTCACCTAACCAAAAATATTGATCCAGGTCTCTAAACTTCGGTTTTGATTAGGAGAAAAATCCTATGCTGGTCTCACTCAAAAATTCCTCTTCTGTAGAAAGCCCTAATTTCCACATCGAAAATTGAAATTGCTCAGAATCGAATTCCGCTTCGACAAAATGATGCACCCTTCAAAGGAGAGTCAGCCTAGCCTTCTTTTGCTGATTGATTGTGGAGAGAGAACCAAAAAAATAAGAAGCCCTAGCTTCTGTAACTTGTGAAATCTGCCCTATTCAGGTTAGCTCTGATACCATGTTAAATTTTCATATGCTTAACTAAGACATCAGTATATCATTTCATTTTTCATAATAAAAGCATATAAAACAGGATCACTGAAAGAAACAGCATCACAAGAACAACACAGATTTATCCTGGGAAAACCCTAAAGGGAAAAACCCAGCAAAAGCTTCCTCAATATAGATGCCCCAAAAAGGGAAAAAGGTAAAACCAACAAGGAGATCAAAAACCTGATTCTCCTCCTTCTCCAGCAACTTCTCTCCTCCACAAGTGCGCTATTCCAAGTGAGTGTGTGTGTCTCAAATGAGGAGCACTACACCTCTATTTATATTCATCCGTTTACTTAAAGTTTACTCAATTAACATGTCGGCTTAAGTTAACTCATGTAGGCTCGAGTTACACATGTAGGCTCAAGTAACCACACTGGGGTGCTGATGACCCACCTTTACAATTAGAGGGGACTACCTCATGATTCTTATTAGTTCTTCCGATTAGGAGCATCGGGGTACAATGTAATACAAGTGGTTCTCCCGGTTGGACCATTGGGGACCACAAAAGATACATAAAGAATATTCTTCGAAGTTACAATATTTCAACATTTATAACTTTATATTATTAATTCATTATAATTATAAGTTATATATATGTTAATATAGATCTATTTTAATTTTGGACTTACCAAGTTTCGAAAAGGATTGAATCCTTTAATTACAATTACTATATCTAACAAATAAATTTTAATTCTCATTCTTTTATCTTAATGTTGATAATTAATAAGATAAATCATGGATAAATCACTACCGAATCCTCAATTTAGGATACTAGCTGAAATAGTAAAAATTAGTGATAATAACTCAACATACATGTTTAATAGTATCCACATTTAAGGTTTAAATCAACTACATAGGGTGATCTCTTGTTGTGTTTTGTGAATACAAGCAACTAGTGGAATATAGAATACCCTCCACCTAACCAAATCCCTCAACCAGATGACCAAAGGACCCCAAGCTTACTTCCACCAAAAACATATTAGTTTTCCTATCCTCTTAAAGAATTTTACCAATATAAGATCTCTTTGATTAGCCTATGGAGAAGAAAATACTAAATTCTTCCATCATTATGCTAATTATAGGAGACAATTCAACAATATTTGGAGGATGCAAAATAGGGATGGAAAATAAGTGATAAGCTTTGAATTTATTGAAAAACTAGGGATGAATCACTTTCGGGAGCTATAAGGAAGATAGTAGGTAAATTTTTGTTGTGGTCATCAAAATGACTACATATTTTCCTAGTTTTGTAAGCAAAAGGAGAATTAGAGATGACTGGAGGAAGCTTCTAAGGATGCAATATAGAAAGTACATCATAACTATGATAAGGTTAAAGCCCCAGGGCCACATGGATTGTTTTTTGAATTATTCTTGGGATTTTATTAGTTGATTGAAAGTGATTTCTTAAAAGTTATTAAATTATCTATATCTAAAAGAATAAATATTGCATCTTTTAATTCAAATTTCATTACATTGATACCAAAATCGACTAATCTAGTTTCATTTTAGGATTTCACAACAATGTCCTTATGAAATTGTATCGACAAAATATTGCAAAGATTATTCCTAGGATGCTGAAAATTATGTTGTTTAACACTATCTTTCAAGAACAATTTGGGTTTTTATTTGGTATACAAATACATGATGCTATATGGGTGTCAAAGGAGGATTTTCACACTATTAGATCTAGGAGACTTTCAACCAGTTGTAAAAAATGATATTTTAAAAGCATATGATAGGACTAGTTGGTTGTATCTTTGGTTAATGTTGATTCATTCAATTTGTGTACACTTTGTCAACTACGTAATGAGTTATGTACTATGATCTAAGAGATTGCCAACCATGATTGTAAAAATTGACCTTTTAGAGACATGAAGACTCTAGTTGGTTGTATCTTTGAGAGATAATGTTGATTCATCCATTCAAATTTACTAGGATGGGGGCACTTAATGTTGATTCATCCATTCAAAGTTACTAGGATGGGGGACACTTACTATTAGTTGATGATATATTATTATTTTGTGATAGCACTAAATGGATTCTTATAAGCTAAAAGGAAATATTGGAGTTATATTATGTGGACTTTTATATGTAACAAGTTAATGATTTCTTTTTGGGTATCAATGAGGTGGAATTTAATTGATTTTCTTATTCATGTCAGTTAAACTTGAAATATTCTTTTGATTGTCTAAATTATGCTTGGCCACCTCCTTATAATATCTTAATTTTATCTTATCATCTAATTCTTTATTACACCAAAATTTCAAATAATATTAAATAATGTAATAAACAACACCAATAATTGAATTTCATAAATAACCATTGTTTGAATCAATTATATAATCAAAAATAAAAATTACTAACGATATAAAACATAAACTACTTACAAAAATGAACCAAACCAAAATAATTGATCACCATTATACATCAATATCAAAAATAGAAAAATATATTAAAAATGCAATAATATATAAATTAAGTATAATCACAAATGAAAATTCATTAAGCATCCTACACCAATGGGGTATGGACTCTCTTGAGCTCAATTTTTAAACCTGGTATAGAAGCGCTAAAGATCATAAACTCATTCCATTTTTTATTTGTTGGGAGTTTTGGAAAACTAGGAATTATGTCATATTTGAATGGGGCCTTTCATATATGTTTGCCAGTGCTATCAAAATACCAGTATAAGGATTATGTCCCTATTCTCTTAAATTTCAAGAAAATCAAACAATCAACAATATTCTTCTTACTTCAACACCTATGGGGTTTTTTGATGCTGCGGCACAAGGGGGATCTTGCGGTGCAGGTTGTGTGCTTAAGAAATGATGGTCATTTCCTTAAATTCAAGATGTTCTATTGGAGAGGCAAAACACCAAGGCTGAATTGTTAGCCTTGTGGTGCTTTCTTACAGTTTCCCACATGTTGGGGATAAATTCTTTGAAGGTCTATGGGGACTCTCTAATGATCATTAACTAGGCTAGAAATTATTGCTCTTTACAGGTGGTATCTCTAATGCATTGGTGCAACCACATATAGGCTCTTAAAACGTGCACCACACATAGGCTCTTAAAACTCCTGTTATGATCTCTCTTTTGAACATATATATAGGGATCAAAACCATGTTGTGGACAGGTTGTTCAAAGAATCTTTGGTTGGTGTGGAAGGTCTTCTCCTTATGGAAGAATATTTGGAAAATTCTCAAACATTTCAGGACACACTGGATATTTTGGTTTCAATAGTTTGATTGGTTCATCTACTTACTCTTATTATGTTTGGCTTCAAGATGACTTTTTTTTTGTTTGGTTGCAAGCCTTATGTTGATCCTTTTAAACTTTTTAATTCTATATTCATAACAAAAACACTCTTTTTTTTCTTTTGAAAAAAAATATAATCACAAACATCCTTAAACTCTAAGGGTAACAATTTGAAAAAAAAATACAATCACAAACAAACATCCTTAAATTCTAAGGGTAACAATGAACTCATCAAAATACATACATGGAAATTATAATTATTTTATTGTATTTTAAGGAATTAAATATATATTTCCAACTTATAAGGGTAACAATCAACTCATCAAAATACATACATGGAAAATTATAATTATTTTATTGTATTTTAAGTAATTAAATATATATTTACAACTTATAATCATGTTTGTTTAATATTAAAAAGTATAAATTATAAAAATAACAATAATTAATTTATACATTAAAAACTAAATATAATACCACTCAAACCATTTAAATGAAGAAAACCCGCACAACGAGACTTAATCCATGATTAATACCCTGATATTACCCGAACGAAGAAGTATTAAAGGAATAATCCCGGTAGAGGCGCCCGCCGCCCAGTCGTGTGTTGCACTAGAATCGCCGGAGAGGATGCCATCACTGGAATCAATGTCCTTAACTGATAATTGGTAATTTCTCTCAATTTAACAGAAACACATTTGATTTAATGGAGTCCGTCCGTCGCCGTCGCCGTCCCTGTCCATGCATTAATGCCACCACCTACGTCCCCCTCTGGAGCACTACTCAAAAAACCATCCCGCATCTTCTTCACACCTTGCTCTGCTTCTCAACCCGTCCTCTCTGCGCTCGCCATGGAATGAGATCTAGCTTCAAACCGTGGCTGCTGCTATTTGGATTCTCACAGTGGTGGCTGGCTAATTACAGTGCTGGCTAATAACGGTGCATGTCGTGGAGCATTCTGAATCATACAGTCTACCAATTTTACTTTGATCAGAAAACTCATGGCTTTAGATTGGGTGTCCATTTCAACCAACCCCTTTAGTAGTGACTGCTCAATCCGTTTGTCACTGCTCAATCCGTTGTCAGCAAACATTCGCAAATGATCCGTTGAGCTCCTACAGTATCAATTAATTGGAATCAGCAAGCGGTATGTGCTCCATTATCAGGGCTCTGGTGGTCCGAAATGAGAAGCAAATACATTTTTTTCAGAATGCCTTAGCAATCCAGTTATGTAATCAAACATACCAAACTGCTACCGGGCATATGGACTTCAGCACTTCTGCCATTGCTGTTGACGAAATTTACGGAGGAAGCCCAAACAAAACAACAGACTACCATTTTAGAACACAGACACGCTCTGCATGCGGGGCGCTTGATTGATGCTGTGGGAACGCTGCATCATTTGAACCCCGTAGACTTCCAAGTATGTTTCAATGTCTATTCACGTCTCTTGCAATGGTGTGTTCAGATGAAAGCTTTGCCAGAGGGCAGGCGGGTGCATACCCATATAATTAAAATGAATTTCAGCCCAGGTATAGTTCTTGGAAACAATCTCATGAACATGTATGCCAAATGTGTGAGTCTGGTAGAAGCACAACAAGTCTTTGACAAAATGCCTCTGAAAAACATGTGTTCATGGGATACCACACTTGCCGGGTATGCGAAAAGCGGAAATTTGGAGTATGCACCGGAAGTGTTTGACAAAATGCCGTAACGAGATGCCGTGTCATGGACAGTAATGATTGCTTCATATAGACAGCATGGGTATTACAAGGAAGCTCTGCATCTCTATGAGAAAATGCTAGAGGCGGGTACGATGCCGAACCAGTTTACATTTACTAGTGTTCTAAGTGCATCTATTAGCCTGGCAGTTCTTGAACAGGGAAAGATAGTCCATGGTTGTATTGTTATATTTGGACTTGGTACGTATGTTGCTGTGGGCAATGCACTCATTAGCTTGTATGCTAAATGTGGGAGAATTGAGGAGGCACGCATGTTTGACAGGATGCATCTGAAAAATGTATATTCATGGAATACTTTGATTGGAGCATATACCCAATCTGGTGGTTTACATTATGCACGTACCATGTTTGACAAAATGCCAGCACGAGATGTAGTTTCATGGAACTCAATGATTTCTGGATATTCCCAACATGGGTATGATGAGGAAGCCGTACAACTATTTGCCGAAATGCAGCAGGATGGCATGAAGCCTGATTTGTTCTCCTTCACCTCTGTATTAACTGCATGTGCCGACATAGAATTTTTGAAGCAGGGAAAGAAGATTCATGCCCTTGTTATCAGAAATGGGTTTGAGATGGATGGGACTGTGGGCAATGCTCTTGTGAGCATGTATGCCAAATGCAGGAACACGGATGATGCACACTTCGTATTTGCCAAAATGCCTGAACTGAATGTCGTTTCATGGACTTCAATGATTGCAGGATATGTTAAGTGTGGGAGCATATAGCATGCTTGCCAGCTGTTTGAAAGAATGCCCAAAAGAGATGTAGTTTCATGGACTGCAATTATTGTAGGATATGCCCAATATGGAGATGACAAAGAAGTTCTACAGATTTTTGAAAAGATGCTGCTATTAAGCCCAAAGCCAAATCATTTCACTTTTGCATGTGTTCTAAGTGTTTTAGCAAGTTTAGCTGCTTTCGAAAATGAGAAGCAAGTCCGTGCCCACTCTACGAAAGTTGGATTCGATTCCTACATGTCAGTTGGAAATCCCCTAATTACCATGTATGCAAAATGTGGGAACATAGAAGATTCATGCAAAGTGTTCAAACACATGCCTGAAAAAGATGTTGTTTCATGGACTAGGATAATTGCAGGAAATGCTCAGCACGGATTTGGTAAGGAGGCCCTCCAGTTATTTGAGAAAATGCTATGGTTGGGCAAGAAGCCAGACAGTATTACATTCGTTGGTGTTCTTATGTCATGCACTCATGCAGGCCTAGTGGATGAAGGTCGACACTATTTCATTTCTATGAGTCAAGGCCATTACATCACTCCTAGAGTGAGCCATTATGCATGCATGGTTGACCTTCTTGGGTGAGCTGGTTGCCTGGAAGAAGCAGAGGATATGATAAACAACATGCCAGTGGAACCCGATGCTTGTGTGTGGGGGGCATTGCTTGGTTTTGCAGAATCCATAATAATATTGCTTTAGCAAAACGAGCTACAGAAAATCTTTTGATGTTGGAACCAGAAAATGCTGGAGCATATTCCCTGCTAGCAAATACATATGCTTCATTTGGCAAGTGGGATGATGTTGCCAAAGTGAGAAAAATGACGAAAGACAGAGGAGTTAGGAAGGATCTGGGGTGTAGCTGGATTGAAATTAAGAACAAGGTACATGTATTTGGGGTAGAAGATGGGCGTCATCCTCAAACACAAGAGATCTATGCAACGCTGGAGAAATTGTCTCAGCAGATTAGAGAGGAAGGGTATGTGCCGAATATGAAATTTGTACTGCATGATATTGAGGAGGAGCGTAAAGAACAAATTCTCTGCCACCATAGTGAGAAGTTGGCTATTGCCTTTGGGCTTATCAACACACCCCATGGTACAACCCTAAGGATCATCAAAAGCCTTTGTGCTTGTGGGGACTGCCACGCTACTACAAAATTCACCTCCAAGATAGTTGGACGTGAAATCATTGTGAGAGATGCCAACCGCTTCCACCAGTTCACAGGTGGCTTATGCTCTTGTGGAGACTATTGGTGAGGTCAGGTTTGTTAAATACATGAGGCTTTTGCATGTTGTCATTGCCTTACTAGGCATGACTGTAGGTGATACTTTGGTTCTTGGTACAATCAAGTGAGTGAATATATGGCAACTTTAATGGAAGAGAACACTTGCAAAGATTCGATACATATTTCTTAATCTGTTTAAATCCTGTGATTATATTCTGGGTTTATGAGGCATATATATCTCATCATCATGCGTGAATGATATTCCTGCAGAACATATGATGGCATGATTTATGCAGAGTCATGTTTTATACATGAAAACTTGGCAAGTTGGGGGTTATTGAGGAGTTTCACAGGAGTAGCAGTGGTAAGTTCATTTATAGCAGTTTCCAAAGTACCTGCACACTAGCACCAGATTGCTGCTGATATATGAACAGTTGATGGAAGCTCAATGGAAGCTACATTTGCAATGGGATGAATGGTGAAAAATTTGTTTCTTTTGTGCATGATGACCACAAGAAAACAGATAAATGAATGGAGATTGATTTATCTTCTCAATTGGTATAACAATCATAAAAAGTAAAATTTAATCTGGTATGACAGATGATTGGCAAAAAGGGAGGAGATATTTCTGTCAAAGTTATATGAAAATCAAGTTCTCTGCATAAGCACCGACCAACACTTGATTTCATCCTTTGTTGGGCCTACCATTGATGTTCCTTGTTGTGTCAAATGATTTCCATTTACTGATCGAGCATTCCAGCTGCCGTTGTCAAGCAGCAAAGGTACCCGTTTCTCATGATTGTTGAATTTAAAGTGTGTAACAACTGAAAGATGTGTAGTTTGGAAAGTGCTTTGTAGTTGAAATATGTCACTTAGATAGCACTTTTGGTTGCTGAACTTTGTTTGTATACTATTTTTCATGTAAGTAAATAAGAATTGTTTCATGTGATGAGTTTTCTTTCTTATTAAAACGGTGGATGCTAAATATGCAGGCAAAAGGCCATTCCCCGGACAATTTGGATGAAAGCTACACAGGTTCTTATGACAGGGGCTTATCTATTTTTTGCCTCTGATCTTCCAGGATCTTTTTATATCTCCTTGCTGGATACATATATGATCAAGAAGCTCAAAGGTAGTCTAGCTATTCCTATCCAGCAAACATGCGTGCCACCAATGTTGACTGTTTAGGGCCTAATTGTTTCAGGCTCACCTTTATTATCATGGCAGGGGTGTGTGCTTTTGGGGTTCTGATGAACGTTATTCTTACAATTCAGATAAGGCCAGATTACGAGACACTGTATGGCAGGGGTTCCTTCCGCATTCCAAAACCAACTGATACAGAAGAACCAACTTTGGAGAATGGATCAAAAGCTTGAAAATTGGTAGACATTTCTAGGTTTATCTAATGACAGTTATGCTATCAAGAAGATATATTATTGAATGAGGTTATTATGCCTGCTTAGCTAGCTGTTTAAAGTTCAATTAGTTTTTAAAACCCTATTGTAGTTATTCTTGTTTTGGATTTCAATGTAACTAATTTTCTGGTCATAGTAAATATATATTTTTGGGTGGGGTGGAGTGGATTGAAGAATGAAGTTTGTATATTTATTCACATATCCTCTGCTCAGATGAAAGCCCTTTTATCGATTGAAGAGATCCAATATCTTGAATGTGGATTGGTGCAGAATTACAACTGCCAGTTTCTGCTCGGTAACTGAGGGCTCCTGTTTACTTTGAGGGCACAGTTTGAAGCCACAAATAATTGAGTTTCCTCTGTTCACTTGATTTCTATGTATTGATTCTTGGATTCTTTAATTTCCGCTGTTAATTTGATTTCACTATATCTTTTGGGTGCTGTGGAATGGTGATATTAATAAATATATCTTGGTTGAAAGAGTTTTTATAAGCCCAAAGGGATCCCATATCTTGAATGTTGATTTTTGCATAATTACAACTGCCAATTTCTGCTCAGTAAACTAAACTAGGGGCTCCTGTTTATTTTGAGGCCACAGTTTCAAGCTAGAAAGAATTGAATTTTGCTGTTCAAAGCACAACCAGTTGCTATCCAAGTTCTACCAGTTTCCCTTGAAAAAACCCACTCCATAAGTTCATAGAGACATTATGATAACTAAAGGCAAAAAAACAAAGGCACTTACAGTCAGCAAATTTAAAGCATTTACAGCCAACAAGATTTAAGTTCTGTTTAATTCACTTGGATTATACAAATTTTTCTTAAATTATGTGACTACACGGGGACTTGTAACATCCCTATAAGACATTAAAAGAAGTTAACCTATTAGGTAATTCCTTCAATTCAGCTTTCCCATGACGAAAGCTTCAGTTCCCTTACTCAAATAGTACAAATACTTTCATTGCTTTCTGATATACGATTCTCTAATTTTCCAGCTTAACCACTGTCAACTTTCTCAGTCCATTTTAATCCTAAACACTGTGAGCTACAAGTTTTGTGAGTACCAAGTGGAACTCTAATTGGAAGGAGTTTCAAAATACATAATGAAATAAATTGTGATGCATGCAGTTATGAGATTAAATAACTTTTGTGTTTAGAGGTTCAAATGGATAAGGATATACTGTCTAAATAATTTAATTATATTTGCTTATATAATTAAGAAGTTTATGATATTAAGGTTCTAGATTTGCAAGCAAGTGCTAAGCATTGCACTTTGTTAGATGTACAAGTGTTAAAATTAGAAAAATATAACCTATAAAAATAAATTTAAAGTTACATAAATTAATTTATACTTGTTTTAAACTAAATATAAATATAATAAATGAAATATTGCGTAACAGTTTCACGCTATTAAAATTGGATTAAAGTTGTCTATGAAACCTGGATATATTTTTTTAGTGAAAATCTTGCTCATTATGGGATGTTTTAAATTAAATATAAATATGATAAATGAAAAATTGTGAACCAGTTTCACACTATTAAAATTGGATTAAAGTTGTCTATGAAACCTGGAAATATTTTTTAGTGAAAATCTTGCTCATTACGGGATTCTTGGCACTGGGCCTTGCTTTGGGTTCTAATGTAACTTAGTCATTTTTCATATCTCCATGCATCTACTGCACTATGTCTTCCTCCATTGCCAATTCTCTGATAGAGCTAACAGAGGCTTGAGAAGTGGAAATCCTAGAATTTGGGCTTCTCGCTAATTTCAAAATTGCAATGAGATTCTCAATTTGATTACCTTACATTACCACATTTTCTGCTAATTCTGCATTTCTTGCCATTTGAGCTTCTAGTCGAGAGAACACTCTATTGTTGAGATGAGAACCCAATCTAGCACACCATCTTTCTTAATAGCATGCAAATATCTACAATTTCAGTATGTCTGTGTCCATCTTTCTTATTTGCCATTGAGGCTACTTCAATATTGAGGGATTAGAGGGTTTGATAGAACTCAGCAAAGTCAAAACATTTCTCGATTCTTTGATTTCTTAAGATCAACCTACTATCTAGCAAGGCAGATGACATAGAAGACCTACATCTTTACATATTTATATAGCCCTTCCCTTTGAAGTAAATGAACCAGACTTAGGTTTCATTGTATTTCCATAACATTCGGCAACTTGTAGATAGTGGAGAGATTGAGTTGCAGTAGTAAGCAACTCTCCAAGAGATTGTTGGAATTTCAGCCGCTAGATTTGATGTGTGCAAAACACCATTGAACCCATTGAAATAAATTTTCATTCAATCTTTGGCTCTCTTTTATGAAATTGTGATATGTTTTTGGTGTATGTGTAAATTTCTTTACAGAGGGTTCATCACAACTACGAATATTGCAGTGAAGTCAAGTCCTACAAGAGAAACAAGTAAATTCAAAGTATGAATATGGGGGGATCTCTGACAATGCCTAATCTTAAATGAATGAAAGATTCAAGTCTAGTCCCAAGGGGATAAGAAGACAACATAGAAATGACATTAACATGGTCAGATTTCCTCTAAGATTTTTTTTGACCAATTGTTTAGAGGCATAACCTTGATAGTTTATAGATTATATTGGCATTGGAGCAAGTTGTTCCTTGAACCCGTCTAATAAGGACTCATAGTGAATGCAAGAAGAGTGGAGAGCAATTGTTTCTAGGAATAGAGGGAAACAATTAGCCAATAATGGAAGATTATTCTCATGGGAAAAAAAGGCTCGAAAGACTCAAAAGCTAGAATCCCTCAATTGGCCTAGAATATAGAAACACTAACTACATGGAGGAAGATGCTATCCATGAGGATACTAAATAAATATAATATGAGGGGCAAGGAGGGAAGCAAAATAAATATAATATGATGGGAAAGGAGAGAAGCAAAATAAAAGGATGAGTAGAAGGATAAGTTGAATAGGAAAGCTAGCTTTTATGTAATTGCAATTAGTCACTGAATTTAATTAGCACTAATTTGTGTATTGAGTGAATAATATCATATTCCTAACAATTGTGAGATGGCGGTTTATAAGACAATTTTGCAACCAAAATTTTCAAACTTTTCCAATCTGGATGTTGGCATTAGGTACAAGTCTCCACGGTGGTGTGATAACATCTTCTATCACTTTAGTACTAAAGCACCAATATTATTAGTGGTTTTCATGTCATTTTTTGTGGACTATATTTGACTTATAGTTGCAATATTGGTGACATCTACAACACTATAGCATATTTCAATGTTTTGATATTATTTTTTAACATTCTCATTTTAATTGTGTATTCGGTGTCATAAATAATCTCATATACCTATCAATTATAAAAGCAAATTTCCGGGACATAAATTTCTGAATATTGATATTAACATTGCTGAAGATACTTGTGTCATGTCTACATTACTCTCACTCCCGTGATATATTCTTGTGTCACGACATCATTCTATATCCTTGTGGGATGTTCAAGTTCATTTGGTAGTTGTCACGGTGGTAATTGTTGTCATTAGGACTAGTATTTATGTTTCTTGGCTTTTGTTGGATCAAATTGTCTATTTACAGCTAGAGACTTGGCTGTTGGGTTCTAGTTAGGTGTTTCAGATAGATATATCTGCTAAGAGGTGATGTTTTTCCTAATTCATGTTTAGGAGTGTTGTCCTCCGATTGCACACTAGCAGCAGAAACTTTCCGAATGTTGTCTCCTCACTTAGGAAAGTGGGAGAGGTGTGACCTTGGGGGCAAGCACAGAGCTAGGTATTCTCACCTACTCCTAGCTCCTCCGTTTAGGCTAACTCCTAACGAAGCCAAGGGGGGTAGTCCCTAACAAAGAGTTTTCTATGGCTCAATGTGGTTAAAGGTTTTTAAATGGTTACAGATGCGGATGAGTGTTGTTTAGGAGTTATGGTGATTAAATGTGTTTGTTTATTATGAACTTAACGCATAAGATAAAAGCAATCCACGTTGCTATCAAGAGAATTAAAAGATGAATAATAATTCAAGACTTTATAAAGATGCATTCACAGATAGAAATTAAAATGTTCCAAAGACAAGTGATCTAGATATAATAATTATGCAAAGATTAAAAGATCAATGCCTTTATGGAGTCAACACTCTGCAATGCCTTAAGAAATTAACAGCAAGTCTTGAAATAAAGCTAGTGAATATTACATTGTGCAAGTGTTCTTGGTATGTTTTAAGTATTTTAGATGATATTGCTTATGGTGTCAACGAAGGTTTGTCAAGAGCCGGGAGAATGTTCCAAGTTTAATCTGTTGAAGACATGATGGCCCGCCCAGTATCCCAGGCTGGTATCGGGAAGATTGACCAGCTAGCTGAGAAGCTTAAACAGCAGGGAGTTTCAGCGCCTCTACTAAGAAGAACTTAGGAAATTCTCTACAACGTCAGTGCGTTGGTTATGGGGTTTAAATTTTATTATGTTTCTCTTTCAAGATTAAAAATCCATTGCCGTTTTTGGGTACTCCGATTTTGAAGTCGGTCAGAGCATACTCCGGTAAGGAGACAACGAAGTTAATTAATTATGGGGAAATGAGTTGCAAATTTTATTAAGCTGATTAATTAAAACTCTCCGATAGAGAGCGCTCTTGACCTTGTCTTATGACAAAGGTTCCAGAGACTTAGCTAATCTAAATGCCTAGTGCAAGGATATGCAAGTCTAACTATGCTCTCCAATAGAGAGTGCTCTTGACTTGGGTTATGACAAGTTCAAGAGACTTAATTAATTGATTGATTAAACTTAAAAGAAAAATAAAGATCTAAAATACCCAAGAGTCTCTTTCAGGTTTTTTAGGCCCTAATCGAGAAAGCATGGGGGTAAGTAACAAATCAAAAGAAAGCAAAAGGCAACTCTCCGATAGAGAGCACTCTTGATCCACCTTTGGTGAGATTCAAGAGATTTTGGTAATTTTTAGGGTTTTGCAATATTATGTCAAAAAGGTAAACAAAATTAAAACCAACTAAGTGAAAAAATTAGGAAACTTTTTACTCTTTTCTATTTTATGCATGATGAACCTTTTAGAAATAAACTATCTAACTTTAATGAAAAAACAAAACTCTAACAATTGAAACTATTCTATCCTACTTTTAACAAATTGTGAAACAAAGCATGAAAATGAGGAGACGATACAAGCTTCCTCCAAATGGGGGAAGAGGGGTGTGGGAGCCGTAATCCCACTTGCTCTTTATTAATTTGTTTATAATGCTTTCCTTTGCTACATTTTTTGCTTCTTTTCTTATTCCTAGAAGGCCTTTGGAGCAATCTGCAAAATGGGAAAGAAAAAGAGGGAAATTATGGTTTTTTAGGGCTTGATCCTTCAAAATTTCGTCAACATTTCCGATGTACCTGTCACAAAAGTAAAAAATCAGCAAGCATATATTGTTAAAAGATGGCAGGAAAGACAATGCAAAAATAAAAAAAAAATAAAAAAAAATTGGAAAAATTTTTATACTTAGAAATTTTTTTGAACATTCACATGCAAAGCATAAATTTTTCCTAGATCTAATGAAAGAAACTAGATCTAGCAAAAGCCTTAAAAACAGATCCAAAAAATGAGTATTGAAACTTGGAACTATTTCATGAGCAAATGCAAAAAATTATAAAAAAGGAAAGGTAGAGGTAGAAGTTTGAAGATGGAGCTTTGGAGTAAGATCTCCTTATGTTTTTCCTCTTGGACAAAGCCCTACTTTGTAGATCGTGAAATACAACAGTGTTAGAAAAATTCTTATGATGATGGAGATGAGATTGATGCAACTGAGCTCACACCCTTCTCCAGACGGCAAGATCTAATAAGACAATCAAACTCGAAACCTGGTGATATCAAACAAAATAACTAGTATACTGTGAACATTAAACCATGATCAATACTTCATATAACTAAATACTTGTATTCATCTAGGTTAAGATAAACTTTGCATAATAATCCAAATTGACAGCTGTAAATGGAAGATCTTATGTTCTAACAATAGACTTCTAAAGCTAGTTATTTGATTCACCATATGAGTAACAAATTTAAAAAAAAGAAAGAAACCATCTCATAAGATAGACATCCACCAATGAAGAAATAATCCAATAAACCTCCAAAGTCGAAAAGCTTTATTCAATAAAATAATGATTACAATTTTTTAGAGTTTCTATTCCCCAAAGTCCATGTTGTAGAGCTCAAAAGAGCCTCTACTTATACAAAAAGGAAAGAAAATAGGGCTCAAATCCCTAAATTTGGACTAAGAGTAACACCAAAGTAATTGAATGATCTCGACATGATGATTTGGAGTTGAACTGAGCTGCAACTGAGTGTTGGAATAATGAGGGGGGCGAGGGGTGAGGTGGCTCATCCTCCCTCGTAATGATCACCCAACCAATAGATAACCCACACTTCAACCAAAAATAGATTTGACCAAAGAGGGCAAATTTCTGACTGATAGTTCAACTGCTACACTCCGATACTTGATCAAAAAGTGACCGATATTGATTGGAATCATCATAAATGTTCCGTGTCATGTCATTCAGCGTTTTATTTTATTCAATTTGGTTTATTTTGGAGAGTTTTTATTTTTTTCAAAATATTCATTTTTAATATTTTAATTAATAATTTCTCCGTAAATGACTTTTTGAGAAATTATTAATTATGATGCTGAATGAACTTCTGAAACTTGGAGATAGCTGGCCGGATGATCATGAATGATTTTTGGCTTAAGGTTAGAGCCTTCAATCACTGAATTCGGGTTCCGTATGACTAACTTATTACAAGTTGAATTTTTCCATTTAAATTATGGAAAAATTTAATTAAAAACTTAGGAAAAATTTAAAAAATTAAAAAATTTGACGCGTCCAGTAAATGTTTTCAATTTTTTTTTTTTCTTTCTGAGGGTCCTAGTGACTTAAGACAAGACCATGCTCTATTCTAACAATGTCTAGTAGGTTTATATATACTCAGTTAAGTTCTAATAACCCCCCAAGGCCCAGAATTCAAAATCGGGCATTCTAGCTTTGGAGGAAGCAGGAGAAAACCTGAGTCAATTATACTCGGCTATAGGCAAAGCATAATTGTCAAATGAAAAAAACTCCCTGGAATACCTTAGTTGAAATTCTATGTCTTAGGAGACTGAACCACTCAGAAACACCCTACTAGCACATTTTATTACAAACCCGCGGGGTCATGGTCACAATTATTCAAAACAAAAGCTGACTAGCCAAAATTGGCTAGCCACAAAGGCAGATCATCTGATATACTAAAAACAAACATTTATCATGTTTGTAAAATGGTGGCTCCTTAGCTAATCCAACTAAGTGCAAAATTAGTGGATAACATCTGGCTCCAACTGTGGGACGTGCGCTCGATCTAATCTCTTATGTAAGGAGAGCACACGAGAACACTAGAATATTTGGTTTCCATATCCTGTAAGAACATCTCAACTTAACAAGAAAAACCTTCGTAGCACAAGTTTTATGAAAAATGGCCAATGATCCAAAAGTTGCTTTATTCAAAGAAATGACAAGACTTAACTGAAAATTTTATTTATTTCTAAGTACAGAAAGAAAATGCTAAAGTAAACACTCACTTTAAGGAGCCTATTTTCCTACTCTAAGCATGATACAAAAGAGGTTAGGTGTAATCATAAATCTAGTCTAGCCACCTAAGCATTTTATTAATATAAAAAGGTTTTTCCTTGTCTTTGGTTACCAGCCAAAGTAAGGACACAATTTCCAAAAAATATAAACCTGCGTGATGATCTAGAATGGGCGGGCTGGATGGAGAATCATAGGCATGAATAATGTCGTCAAACTTCTTCCCAAACTGGTAGATGCTTGTGCAGGCTGCTTCTATCCATGACTGGATAGCGTTGATATACAAATTGGGATAATGCGGCAGGTCGACTGCTCCATCATGCTGATCATCAAGGCTTATCAAATAATAACTCGTTGTATAAGACTCAAGCTGCTCCAAAACATAAGGAACATCTATATGTGGAGAAGATGGCTAAGAAAAAACTTCAACTAGTTGTATCCCATCTGATTCGTCACTGCACTGCTTTTTCAAATCCTTATTACCGATACTCAGATACAATTCTGACTGATCATATGGAAACTCTGACTGCTCTTCCTTAGAACTTTCATAAGTCTCAGAATAACAACTCCCCTTGCTGGACATATCATAGATGAGATTCTCAAAAATATTTTCAAAGGTATCATAGGTTGGATTTTCAATAAAAGTCCAATAGTCATCATCCCCGTCTATGTCGGATATGAGAGATGCCTCATCACTGGTATCAAGTCCTGTCTACACTTCTCATCTAAGAAACCGGATTCGCCCTATACCCCCCTCGTGTCCCGTGGGGAACGAATCGGACACGATTCGTGTCCGACACGAAGGGGATTCGACCTTCAGACGAATCCTACTACGGGACACGCACTCATGCACGAATCGGACACGCAGTTACATCGTGTCCCGAAAATCGGATACGTGCCCAAAAAATAGGACACGTAATCTTGGGATTGCTAATTTGAAATTTTTGTTTTCTCAGGTGTTTTCAAATAAAACCATGATCTACACAACCTACTAACTGCAAATTTCATGCCTTCATCTGTGGGCTGTTCCATACCACGAGGATCTGTTGCAATGGTGGAATAAAAACTTGAAGAAATATACAACACATATTGTCTGCCAAAAAAATATAATGAAAGAGAGTTCCAAATGAGCAGAAAACTAATTGATATGAAATATTTGATGTGAAAATATAGCCAATTTAAATTTTAGAGGATAGAATCCCATCCATACAACCACCTAGGAAGATATCCACCAGTCATAGGGCTGCAATTCCAACATGAAATTGT
>LPNX010955900.1:40371-52947 GCA_001517045.1 Pseudotsuga menziesii | reverse complement strand
GCTCATCCTTTTTGTATCTACAGAGTGCCTGTCAGTTATTAGGAGTCTCTTAAGTCATGGTATGTACATGGGTGCGTGATAAGCATGGAGTTATGTTGGTGCCTTGAGATTTGCCAGTGAGTTATGTTGGTGAGTTATGTTGGTGTTACTAATTACTAATTAGTAATTACTAATAGTAATGCTAATCAATGATCATTAATGTGTTTTTATTCTAATTTCTATTGAATATTTGTAAATGTTCTAGTTTCTAAATATTTTTGGATCTATATGTCTATATTTTTAAATTTTAATATATATTTAAAATATATATATATATGTATATAAAACGTATCCTACGTGTCCTGATTGCGGGGTCACCGTGCCCGTGTCGGACACCTCGAATCCCCGTGTCCTTCGTGTCCCGTGTCCCCATGTCAGGTGACTTAGCTTCTAATTTTGCTCAAAACAATCTTCTTCAAAAAGCTGGGTTTCAAAGATATCACAGGGGACCCAACTTTCCAAATATTTGTCATCTGGTGGATTGCATGGAGGAATCTCATCACATGAAACTTCTAAGATTGAATTTTTAATTAAAGTCTCAAAGTTATCATCCATCTCAGATGTAAGGGATTCTTCCTCACTTGTATCACACCCCTAGCTATATCCATCCTCATGATCATAGTCATCTTCTTCAGGAAAAAGGTCACAAGGTAGTAAACCTTCCAAACTATCATCATTATGTTCATTTGTAGGATTAGTACCAAAGTTTTTAGTGAGGTTATCCAATTGTTGACTATAATCTTCGACTTGACCCCAGGTTTCTATGGTGTCAGGATTGAGCTGTCCAACTGCGTTAATGTACTCAGGCTCTCTTGAATATTGTTTTTCCTTTCTCCAACTTTCTCTGGAAAGATTACGTATGTCACCTACATAGTTTATATACCTAGGCTCGCTTGATGATGTTTTAAGGCCATAACCCTATGGAAAACCATGCTCTTGAACATAGCATGCATAATAGCAAGAAGACTCTTCATGAATGTCTTCACATGCCCTACAAAATGGCGTGTAAGTTTCAACCATGTCAGCAGACTCTAGCTAATGAGGAGGCCTCTATTCATGGTTGGGTGCCTTTCTTTGCCAATTTATTTTTGGAGGAAATGTTCTTGGGACAGGTTTTGATTGTGCTCTTTCCATAGTAATGACCTTGTTCTACATCTCTTTCATTTGATCTAGATGTTTATCTTCCATTCTTCCAAGTCTTTCCTTCATTTCCATCATTTGTTTTCTGTAGGAATCATCTTCTTCGTGCTCATTTGAATTTAACAGACTATAGGACTTTGAATAACCAGGAAGGTTGGATTCACCTGAAGACTGCATATTTCTATCTATTTTGGCTTTTATTTCCTATGCGTTTAGAAGAGTAGTGGGTTCTTTATCCCTGATCTAATATTGCATCTTCCCACTAAGTGCTTCAATGTAATAAAGCATGATAGATGGTGTAGGTGGTTTGTAAATGGCAAGAATGGAATTGGATAGTTCTGTGAATCTTTGGTTGAACTCATCCATAGTCTCATTCTCCTTCTTCTTTATGTTTGTTAAAGTGTCCAGTTGATACCTAGGTTCCTTCTTTTCACAAACCTATTAGTGAAGGCACTCTTGAAAGCTTCAAGTGTAGCAAAGGATTTGTCTGGTAAATTGTTGTACCAGTCACCGGCTTTTCCATCCAAAGATAAAGAAAATAACTTCATGTAGACATCATCATGTTGGCTTACAGGATCACTGACATAGGCATTGATGCATCTAAAAAAGTTCCTGAGGTGCATGGCGGAAGTTGTGGCATCAGTGCCGGTGTACATTAGGAGTTTCTCGACATGTTTTTCTGGAAGACGATGGGGTTGACCTGTTATTTGAGAAAAGTCGAGTTGAGTAAAATACTCATCCATTATGTCGGAAACACTAGTGTTACTGTTTGCTTGAGAATTAGTTTCTAGAAATAAACTATGGTTGTCTGACAAAGACTGAGATCCAAGATCTTCAAGGATCCTATGAGAAGCAAGTTTATTTAGCCTCCTACTATAAACCTTTTCAGGCTCAGGGATAAAACTAAGTAAACCTTCAGAGTTTCTTCTAGTTGAATACCTTGGTAAAATTAAAGACAGTGGAGTTGTCAGATGGATTTCAAGTCTAAGATAAGCGAGGTGATTAAACTAAAAAATCTATCAAAAAGGTAAAAACTAGAAAAAACTAAGGTCGTCCAAGAACAAAGAATTTGTCCCCAGCAACGGCGCCAAAAGATGTTGTCCGTTGATTGCACACTAGCAGCAGAAACTTTCCGAAAGCTATCTCCTCACATAGGAAAGTGGGAGAGGTGTGACCTTGGGGGCAAGCACAGAGCTAAGTACTGTCACCTACTCCTAGCTCCTCCGTTTAGGATAAGTCCTAACGAAGCCAAAGGGGGTAGTCCCTAACAAAGAGTTTTCTATGGCTCAATGTGGTTAAAGTGTTTTAAATGGTTACGGATGCGGATGAGTGTTGTTTAGGAGTTGTGGTGATTAAATGCTTTTGTTTATTATGAACTTGACACATAAGATAAAAGCAATCCACGTTGCTATCAAGAGAATTAAAAGATGAACAATAATTCAAGAATTTATAAAGATGCATTCACGGATAGAAATTAAAATGTTCCAAAAACAAGTGATCCATATATAATAATTATGCAAAGATTAAAAGATCAGTGCCTTTATGGAGTCAACACTCTGTAATGCCTTAAGAAATTAACAACAAGTCTTGAAATAAAGCTAGTGAATATTACGTTGTGCAAGTGCTCTTGGTATGTTTTAAGTATTTTAGGTGATCTTGCTTATGGTGTCAACGAAGATTTGTCAAGATCCAGGAGAATGTTCCAAGTTTAATTTTTTGAAGACATGACGTCCTGCCCAGTATCCCAGACTGGTATCGTGAAGATTGACCAACTAGCTGAGAAGCTTAGATAGCGGGGAGTTCCGGCGCCTCTACTAAGAAGAACTTAGGAAATTTTCTACAATGCCAGTGCATTGGTTATGGGGTTTAATTTTTTTTATGTTTCTCTTGCAAGATTAAAAATTCAATGCTGTTTCCGGGTATTCCGATTTTGAAGTCGGTCAGAGCATACTCCGGCAAGGAGACAATGAAGTTAATTAATTATGGGGGAATGAGTTGCAAATTTTATTAAGTTGATTAATTAAAACTCTCCGGCAGAGAGCACTCTTGACCTTGTCTTATGACAAAGGTTCAAGAGACTTAGCTAATCTAAATTCCTAATGCAAGGATATGCAAGTCTAACTATGCTCTCCGATAGAGAGTGCTCTTGACTTAAGTTATGACAAGTTCAAAAAACTTAATTAATTAATTGATTAAACTTAAAAGAAAGATAAAGATCTAAACTACCCAAGAGTCTCTTTCAAGTTTTTTAGGCCTTAATTGAGAAAGCATGGGGGTAAGTAACAAATCAAAAGAAAACAAAAAGAAACTCTCTGATAGAGAGCACTCTTGATCCACCTTATGGTGAGATTCAAGAGATTTTGGTAATTTTTAGAGTTTTACAATATTATATCAAAAAGGTAAACAGAATTAAAACCAGCTAAGTGAATAAATAAGGAAACTTTTTACTCTTTTCTATTTTATGCATAATGAACCTTTCAGAAATAAACTATCTAACTTTAATGAAAAAACAAAACTCTAACAATTGAAACTATTCTATCCTACTTTTAACAAATTGTGAAACAAAGCATGAAAATGAGGAGACGATACAAGCTTCCCCCAAATGGGGGAAGAGGGGTGTGGGAGCCATAATCCCACTTGCTCTTTATTAATTTGTTTACAATACTTTTCTTTGTTGCCTTTTTTGCTTCTTTTCTTATTCCTAGAAGGCCTTTGGAGCAATCTGCAAAAGGGGAAAGAAGAAGAGGGAAATTATGGTTTTTTAGGGCTTGATTCTTTAGAATTTCACCAGCATTTTTGCTGTACCTATCACAGAAGTAAAAAATTAGCAAGCATATATTGTTAAAAGATGGTAGGAAAGACAATGCAAAAATAAAAAAAATTTAAAAAAGATTTGGAAAATTTTTTATACTTAGAAAAAGTTTTGAACATTCACATGTAAAGCATAAATTTTCCCTAGATCTAATGAAAGAAACTAGATCTAGCAAAAGTCCTAAAAACAGATCTGAATAATGAGTATTGAAACTTGGATCTATTTCATGAGCAAATGCAAAAAAATTTAAAAAGGGAAAGTTAGAGGAGCTTTTCCTTATGGAGCTTTGGAGTAAGATCTCCTTATGTTTTTCCTCTTTGACAAAGCCCAACTTTGTAAATCGTGAAAGACACCAGTGTTAGAAAATTTCTTATGATGATGGAGATGAGATTGATGCAACTAAGCTCGCACCCTTCTCCAAATGGCAAGATCTGCTAAGACAATCAAACTCGAAACCCGGTGAGATCAAACAAAATAACTAGTATGCTATGAATATTAAACCATGATCAATACTTCATATAACTAAATACTTGTACTCATCTAGGTTAAGATAAACTTTGCATAATAATCCAAATTGACAGCTGCAAATGGAAGATCTTATGTTCTAACAATAGACTTCTAAAGCTAGTTATTTGATTCGCCATATGAGTAACAAATTTAAAACAAGGAAAGAAATCACCTCATAAGATAGACATCCACCAATGAAGAAACAATCCCATAGACCTCCAAAGTTGAAAAGATTTATTCAATAAAATAATGATTACAATGTTTGCAGAGTTTCTATGCCCAAATTCCATATTGTAGAGCTCAAAAGAGCCTCTACTTATACAAAAAAGAAAGAAAATAGGACTCAAATCCCTAAATCCGGACTAAGAGTAACACCAAAGTAATTGAATGAGCTCGGCATGATGATTTGGAGTTGAAATGAGCTGCAATTGAGTGCTAGAGTAATGAGAAGGGGGGGGGGTGAGGTGGCTCATCCTCCCTCGCAATGATCACCCAACCAATAGATAACCCACACTTCAACCAAAATTGGATTTGACTAAAGAGGGCAAATTTCTGACTGATAGTTCAATTGCTACACTCCGATACTTGATCTGAAACTGACCGATATTGATTGGAATCATCATAAATTCTCTATGCCATGTCATTTAGCCTTTTATTTTATTCAATTTGATTTATTTTGGAGAGTTTTTTATTTTCTCCAAAATATTCATTTTAATATTTTAATTAATAATTTCTCCGTAAATGACTTTTTTGAGAAATTATTAATTATGAGGCTGAATGAACTTCTAAAACTTGGAGATAGCTAGCCGGCTGATCATGAATGATTTTTTGCTTAAGGTTAGAGCCTTCAATCACTGAATTCAGGTTCTGAATGACTAACTTATTACAAATTGAATTTTTCCATTTAAATTATGGAAAATTTTAATTAAAAACTTAGGAAAAATTAAAAAAATTAAAAAATTTGATGCGTCCGGTATAATTTTTTCAATTTTTTTTCTGAGGGTCCTAGTGACTTAGGACATGGACATGCTCTATTCTAACAATGTCTAGTAGGTTTATATATACTCAGTTGGGCTCTAATAATCCCCCAAGGCCCAGAATTCAAAATCGGGCATTCCAGCTTTAGAGGAAGTGGGAGAAAACCTCGTCAATTATACTCAGCTATAGGCAAAGCATAATTGTCAAGGGCAAAAAACTCCCTGGAATACCTTAGTTGAAATTCTACGTCTTAGGAGACCAAACCACTCAGAAACACCCTACTAGCACATTTTATTACAAACCCCGTGGGGCCATGGTCATAATTATTTAAAACAAAAACTAGCCAGGCACAAAGGCAGATCATCTGATACACTGGAAACAAACATTTATCGTGTCTGTAAAATGGCGGCTCCTCAACTAATCCAACTAAGTGAAAAATTAGTGGATAACAAGGAGGAGATCTAACTTACATTTTATGTTATGAGCGGTTTTTGCGTGGTTTCTTAGAGTCCAAGTAGAAAAAATATCTATGTATATAATTGAACGCTTCGAATTACAGATATCTTTGGATGTCCTGCACTATTTTCCTCTCATCTAAGCTCTGTGTTTCATAGAATGTGCAAAAGTGGTGTCTGCCTGCATGGAAATTATCACTGCATAATCCTTTGAATGACAGTAGTTGGGAGAGACCAAGTGGGTCCCATAGCAATAACATTGGTTGCAAGGATGAATACTTGTTATGTTGAATTCTGTAGTGAGTTGCAAGACATAAAAAATTGGTAGCAAAAGTTCAAGCAAGTGGTGCAAGGTAAAGTTCCGGTCACAAGGTAGTGAATGGTGTTGGGAGGTAGTGACTTGGGGGAAGCTAAAAGTGAATGAAACTACAATAAAATATATGATAATAGTTATTATTCAGTGTTACACGGGGATGCAACCCCCAAAGTTGATGGCATGCTCCCCTTGTTTCCCATGCCTTAGGGGCTTGGGGACTCCTTGGGAAATGTTTATCCATGCCCCTTTTCTTTGGAAACTTGAGGAAATTCACAAGGAACGTTCTGGAGAGGTGGGGTCATCTAGGCACCCCTTCACAAAGAGGGGGACACTCAGATGCTCCAACACAAATTTTTATTTTATTTTCATTACTTAAAAAACAAAAACTAAAATAATTAAACTAATAAACTTAAAAAGATACCCCACCCTACCCCTCTTAAAAGCTGAACCCATCCCTTATTTACACATTTGAAACATTTATTATATGCAAATGGATTTCCTTGGAGGGGAGAAACCATCAACGAAGAAGAGAGGACCGATTTTCCAAAGGGAAGGAGCGATTTGCCAAGGGAAGAGGGATTTCATCATTTGAAGGTTGGAGCAGGGGGTTTGAAAGCTGGAGCAAGGGTTTTGAACTTTCAAGGCTGGAGCATGGTTTGGTTGGCGTGCCATTGGTCACTCATGAGAGTGACTTTGACTCATATATTGACACTCACATTAAAGTTCTTGATGGCTTCATGCAATAGATGCATGAGGAGGACCAGTCCATCGAACTATCCCCTTGCTGCTCTTTTAATGCTCTCAACTTTATTTACTTTAGTTTATGTGACATGTTCATGTAGTACACTTTATCTTAAGGAAGGTTTTTAACCTCGATTTTGTCATTCCTGCAAATCCCTTTGATGCGTCTATTTAAGCTTACGATGTCTAGAAAATAGCCATGTGCTTACATTCCTTCAAACACTTTGAATGCAACGGGATTAAAAGTATGGAAAGAGTGTTGGGCGCTCGAGATCATCTTCTTACATATGGAAATGGTTGTCTTCGTCAAACCCTAGATGATAGGTCAATGGTGGTGTTAAGTTTGCTAGAGGGAGCTGTGACTTTGCCCTGGTTGGAACTCTTCCACGGCTAGAACTCTACTCGGTTGGAACTCTGCCTCAGCATGCATGCCCCAGCTGGAACTCTACCCTCGGCTGGAACTCTGCCCCAGTTGGAACTATTCCCTGGCTGGAAATTTGCCCTGGCTAGAACTGTGTCTCGGCTGGAACTTTTCCCATCCAACATTACCAACGTAGAACTGTGAAGATTCCAAATATCTATCTGTTAGCTTAATAACTCTCTATAGGAATTACACCCGACAATGCATGAACTTTATTGGAATGAACTCTTACCTCACAGGAACCCTTCCCTTGTTGAAACTCTGCCCTTGTTGAAACTATGCAGAGAAACTCCGTCCCGTATCGGCAGAGAATGGACACACCAAACCAGCAATCCTACATGCATCAACTTGCCATACCAAGAATCCTAGGAGACAACTAGGGGTCCTTTGTGATGATGAAGATTGAATATGTGGGATTCAATATTAACAAGTATGGTTTACAAAGTTAATCTTGTAAGTTCAATTATCATTTTGGAAGATCAGATCCAAATCAAAGATGGATTATGAAAATGGTTTGTTAAGCTCTTCATCTTGACCAATTCTATTACCATGTGCATGTGCCTAATGAACAATATCTTTTGCATGTTGGTGTTTGTATACATGGATGATACCATTGCCTACAATTTTACATGGGAGGAATCCCTGGAGCATGTCTTGACCAATGCCACTACCATGTACATTTTCCTAATGAACAATATCTTGTGCATGTTGGTGTTTGTATACATGGATGACACCCTCATATACAATTGCACATGGGAGGAATTCTTGGAGCATATGTAACAAGTCTAGTTAAATCTTTAGCATTAGAATCTCCAAACTCACCTTGATAGGTGTCCCTTTGTGATGATGAAGATTGAATATGTGGGATTCAATATTAATAAGTATGGTTTACACCCACTTATACTATAAGCACTCTCAAGCTACTAGTGTCTATACACCCACTTATCAGTGATTCAAGCACTGTCAAGCAACCAATGTGTTACTTGTGTAAAGTGCCACAAACTTGCTTATTATTACACAATAACCAACTTACGGTGGCATGTTCGATCCTTCCATTTGCCATATATTGACAACTTACATTTTGTTGAACATTTTCAACACAGGATGATCTTCACCTCACCATTGTTAGTGGATCAAGTGGCTACTTATATAGGAAGTACGTTCGACAATGCATGAACTTTATTGGAAGGAACAAGAACCTCACAAGAACCCTGCCCTTGTTGGAACCCTCATTAGAGGAAATTTCAACTCAAAATGGGCCTTTTAACTTTAACTCAAATTCCATGTCATCATGTGTTAGCCAATAAAATTGCTTTAAATTTGAAATATCGTATAGGTCTTAAACACTTTTTTAATATAAATTTGGGGATAGGTATCATAAAAAAAACTACTTTTTGTTTGTTTGTATTTTCGACATATCTCCCCGTTTGTTTACTCAAATTTCGATCGGGAGAGCTCATTGGATGTGGAATTAAATTTCGCATCCAACAAGTACCCACTTGACATACCTTTGACGGACCCCGCTCCCCGAAAAACAAGAAATACCTGAAAAAACGTGGTGATGACATCATCATCACGTTTTTTAGGTATTTCTCGTTTTTGGGGTAGCAGGGTCCATCAAAAGTATGCCGAATGGGTATCTCGATCGAAATTTGAGTAAAAACACAAGGAGATATGTCGAAAATACAAACAAAAAAATAGTTTTTTATTTTCTTCCTCCAAAATTAATAAATATTATTTTATTATTTTAACTATTATTTTATTAATTTTTTTTAGGAGGCCCATTTTGAGGTGAAATTTCCTCTAATGGCCCTTGTTGGAACTCTTCCCTGGCTGGAACTCTATCTCGGTTAGAAATTTTTCCTAGCTGGAACTTTGCTCCGGCTAGAACTCTGCCCCACTGGAACTTTGCCTCGGCTGGAACTTTGTCCCATTGGAACTCTGCTCCGACTGGAACTCTGCCCTCGGCTAGAATACCATGATAGGAGGGGTTGGTTGAAATGCCACCTTGCTAGAATCCCAAGGAGGTTGAAATTTGAACAAAGTCAACTCCAAAAGATATGCGAGCTGCATATCAAGCTAATACTGAAAAGGATAAAAACAAGGAAGATTCAACAACTCTCAAACTTGAAATTGCCACCAGTGAAATAGTTGGATCCTCAAGAGCCACAGATTCTGAGATTGGGGGCAGTAAGAGGGACTCCATGGGTTCACCATATGTGAGGACCTCCCCTTTATTTGTTCCAAGGATCGGAGATGGGACACGACCTTCTATCCGGTCAATGGTTGAAAACAAGAGAAGCAAGAAGTAGACAAGGTTGCAGGGAAATGTTTTTTTGGAGTACATACCTTTGAGCATATCAAAATCCAATCTAGTTTTCAATCAATGTTTGATGTTGTTGATGTAGTTGTCCCAAGGCATGAATCCCCTATGTTCAAAGAGTTGCAAGGGGTAGTGTGATGTAAAGGGGATCTCAGTCCTCTACAACATTCAAATTCAAACCCCAACACAAAGACACAAAATAGCTCAACAGGATTTGAAACTTATAGAGACACAACTTTGAAGTAAATCAAACACTCTGACACAAAAATTTAAATGCAGGCAGAGGTGAATTTTTGGATTTAATTGGCTCAATTGGCCTTTCACTATACCCCAAAATTATACAAGCTTTCAAAGGATTCAATGGGAATTCAAAATCTATAGATGTCATTGGGTTCTCAAAGCCCCTTCTTCTCAGTTATGAAATTCTATACCACCTGGTCTCAGTCTCAACTAGGATTACATAATGCATACACTAGAAAATTTTCCAGAAATCATAATAAATTTTATCTCTACATTTTTGGTTGACACATTTGTTTTTTCTTTGCCTAAATATCGTATTTCCTCTTCTTTGTTCTCGTCCATTTCTTGCCTTCTCTTTCTCTCTATTTTTCTCTACTTTTTTTTCTTTCCTCTATCTTCCTTCATCCTTTGACTCTTTCTCTTTTCCAATCCCCTCTTTCTCTTCTCTAATCTCTTGGCCTCCCTTCTTCTCACGTCTTTTTCACCCCTTCTCTTGTCTCTTTTGTCACTTCTCCAGCAAAGGACCATGCTAGCAAATACGATCTCCAATAGATAAGAACAATTGCAATATAAATGCCACACATTAACAAGAGAGAAACCCTTAGACAAAATTTGTTCCAAAGAAAGATATATCAATTAAGATCCAAAGAGAGAAAGCTCAAAAAATCCAACCATGAGATCAATTGAGGAAGTGGCTCTCTTTATATAGGAGAACCTCAAACTTCCATAATAATAAAGTATTCATTATTTCCTTAGATCTAGCCTAGGGCAGGTCAAAATAATACAAAAGGACCACTTACTTCTAACAAACTCTTAATAAAGCAATAAAATAAAGTGATCAAAGCCACATGTATAATACAAGAGATATTTGAGGCCCCAAAATGAGGAGGCTCTTCCATCAAGCAAGGGATCAAACCCAAATATGAAGCCGCATGGCCTCCAAAGGTCTCTTCACGAAGACTTCTTCAACAAGCCAAGTCAACAAGGAAGTTAGAATCCTTCATGCAACCAAAATATGCCCATAAAGCAATCCAATGGTGTCCAAAAGAAATGGATCCAATCAAATTATGTCCACATATCAACAATAACCTTCAATCTCATGGGTTCTCTCCATTGCTTTGTCCACAAAGCATCCAAGCTAAAGTTTCAAGAGAATTACTTCAAGGTAGATTTATCCGCAAGGAATGATATGTCCAACCTAGAAATTTCCAAGCAAGACATCCACTCAATCTTCCATAAATCAACCCGAAGATATATATATCGAGGCAATAAGTATTTGAAAACTCCTTTTTAGAGGGCCGGGTGCATCGTCTCTGAGCTGACCTCTTCAACAGAGATGCCAATAGGGCTCAAACAGTTGAATGCTCTCCAAGAGTTATAACTCCACAACTGCATTACTCAATCAAACCATGAAAATACCCCACATGAGGAACGTGTGAAATAGGTCTCTCTATAGCTGAACTCTGCTCCATAGGTTGGTTGCCTCTATGACTGGGCTTGAATCGACCATCCATACAAGGGTAATGCAGAAGCAAGGCACCAAAGGAGGAACTTTTTCATCAATAGGCTCTCCCATAACTTTGATTATACGACTGCTGGTTCAACAATTCCATAGAATCCATAAAGGTAATGCTCCAAACAGGTCAGAGACCTATTAATTTCTATCCAAAGGCTGACTTCCATGACTTCAAAGTGATGTTGTAGTTTCCCTAATGCAAGAGGATGATGTAGGTCTGTTGCCGCTACAATGTTCTCCTACCAGATCTGATCATTAAGGTGGTCGTTCATTACCTTTTTAGGGCTACAATATAACCAGAAATATTCAAAACTCGTCCAGCTTTGTTTCTTATGCTGTTTTAAGGTCTTAAATGTGCTTTTTAAGGCTGTTATTCACCCACGTAATTTCTTTAGGGCTGAAGTTATGCCCAGAACTCAAAAGACTGTTGTTTGATGGTGATATCTGCCCAGAATTTATGTTTTTGGGGTTGTTATTGTGCCTAGGATGTTCTTTGGCCTCCTTTCATGCAATCGAGTACATATTTTGCAAACAAGAGGAAGAAAACCATATTCAAGTTGGAGCTGTTGGAGAAGGCTGAGAGGACACTTAAAACCCAGGAAGGCCTCATCCATGGAATTGTAATGATGTACCGAAGCTTGTAAAAATATGCATTGTAGAGAGATTGTAGCTTTAGAGGTATTTAAAAGTACAAAAATAAAAAAAAATAGTTTAAGAAAATCAATATGATTAAACAATAATACAAATAGAATATCTTTCAAAGTTACAATATTTTAACAAACACAACATTCACGAAGAAATGGTTAAATATAAATATTGAACACATGTTTAGAGGGTATCCTCATTGTTATTCTTCAAACAAATAATCACAATGGGTCAAGTTGCTTCCTTTAGCAAAATGTTGATATAATACAACCTATCGCACAACTACTTAAATGTCTCCATTTCAAGCTCTTTATTGATATCCATCTCCTAGCATCATGTCCGTTATGTAGGACCATTCCAAAGTACAAGCAGTAAACTCAAGTATTTAGAAGTCTAAAAAAAATATTCAAATGCCCAAAATAGGATGAAACAAGCTTTATCAA
>LPNX010955900.1:9984-39061 GCA_001517045.1 Pseudotsuga menziesii | reverse complement strand
TAAGCCGACTTTTTTATGTGACACGTGTCATCTCCACGTTGAGCACGAAATTACACTTCTACCTCATACCGGGCTGTAGAATGCGCCTCTCGGCGCAATCATGAAAAATGCTTTGTATTAAGAATATATCTCAGTTAAAGAAGTACTATTCGATGATGTTTGTTTATCAGTATAAATAAATAAGTTGATGCTTATTTTTCTTGTTTATCTGTATAAATAAATAAGTTTTTTTCCTTTATTGTAAAATATTAATACCAATAGTTGATGCTCCTTACATATCATGAAAAATGATTTTGACAAGATCACATATTTTTAATATTAATATGATAAAAATATATGCTTGATGAACAGTGCATTCCTCTTTTAGAAAATACAAATTAGAATCGTGTTGTTGCCCACCTATTTCGACTAGGTGGCAACCTCATGTACATTGAAGATGTATATTATGTGCAGTTTGTACCATGGAAAAATTCTAGGGATTTTTCGTTCAGCAGGGCAATTATGCCCCTTTTGTACACGAAATGTCCGCTCCCCTGCGTGGGATAATTAATGTAACTTTATATGTCATCACGGGTCATTCCTCTAAGGATGTCACCATGGACTTTATTATCAGGGAAGTCCTCTTCACCGAGTGTTTTTTTCCCCTTCCAGTTAATTTTGTTAATTAACAATTTTAATTGGTTGGGTTTTTCACTCACAAATCCTCCAAAGTGGTGAATTGGCGTTCTGATAATCAAGCCCATGAGGTGGCTAAGGTTTCAAGTTGTTGTCCATGACCATGCTAGCCATATCTTGTAGTCTTGCGGAATTTCGTTAGGATTTTAATTTTTTCTTAATTAATTAACTTTACCATTTGGTGGTTAATTAATTAAGTTTCGATGTAATAATGTAATTTCTTGAACCTTGGAATTTTGTAATAGGGGCTATGAATGCAAATGAAAAAGATGTGACACCCCCTAAGCCATTGGTTCAAGTCCCATGTCATTCTAGCAAGGGGTTAAGAAGTTAGACCAATTTTGGTTAAGACAAGGTATTTTTTCTCAGGAAATTAATTTAATTTCCAAAGGTGAAAAATTTAATTATTTGATTTTGAAGGAAAAAATCAAATAAGGACATGGTAATTAAGTTTGGGAGGTGGCTAATTATAGTTAATTTTTATTTAAATAAACCCCCCATGGTCAAAATAATTTTTTGAAGATTTCTCAAGTGGGGTGCTCCTCTTGTCTTAATAAAAGATAAAAAATAAAAATTAAAAATTAAAAAAATTAAAAATTAAAAAATTAAAAATTAAAAAATAAAAGATTAAAGATTATATAAAAGATTAAAAAATAAAAAGATAAAAATAAAAAATATAAGATTAAAACTTGAAAATAAAAGATTAAAAGATTTAAAAATAAAAAGTAAAAAATAAAAGATTAAAAGATTAAAAAATAAAAAGATAACAATAAAAAAATAAAAGATTAAAGATTAAATAAAAGATTAAAGATTAAATAAAAGATTAAAAAATTAAAGATAAAATTAAAGATAAAATTAAAAATTGAGTCAAAGGAGGCCCCACTTGAGTTATGGAAACCCTAGATCTAAGGGTTAGGCTTCATTGTGACATGGATCTATCTTTTTGACCATTGATTTGAAAATGTACCCTTGCTTATGATTGGTGGATGGCTTGTAAAGTCAACAAACCTAGATCTAAGGGTGGATGAGAACTAGAGTTTAGATCTATATTTTGGACCCTTGATTTGGGAGTGGGTTTGTGATCTTTTCAACTATAAAAGAGAGGCCCCTCCTCTCATTTTATGATCATCATTCTTTGGAGCATGGTTATGCTGCAAAAAAACTCTCTTCTCATTCTCTTCTCTATTCTTCTTTCTCAAGCCCTAAGAGGCTCTTTTGTATCAAAATTTGCCCTAGTTGGGCCATAATCAAGGAATTCTTTGGAGGAACATTGTGCTATTGTTCTACATTCTTCATGGTCCATTTTTGAGGTAACTTGTATCTTGTATTTGATTTTTGCATATTTGTATTAGTCTAGTTAGCTCCCCACAAAGTATTTTGTGGAGAGATTAGAGAGTAGAAGTATTTTTACCCTCTTTTGTGAATTGTTTAGCAAATTTCTTCAAAGTATTTTGTAGAGATTGTTAGATATTCACCACTAGGCTTACATTTTCTTGCAGATCTAATATTTGTTTACAGGTTTTCTAAGCCAATGACATCTCTCCAAGGGTTTCATCTTCAAATCTGCATTTTCGTCCATCTCTCTTTCTCTCTCCTAAAACTAGGTTTTATTCATTGTATAGTGAATAAAACCCTTGTTTTAGGGCTTTCTTTCATTATAGATTAGTATAGAATTATAAATCTGCTATTTATATATCATTTAGAGGCCAAAAAATTCATTTTTTGGCCACTAAAACTTCATTTTTTCCAAAATTTCAAGTTCAGATTTTTCAATAATTTTTCTGGGTTTTATACTAATCTGTGCTAACTTTCTGTTTTAGTGTTTCTGCAGTAAATTTCAGCAAGTAAAGTTGCTAGTTTGTTGCAGGTTTATGCACAGAAGAGGGGGTTATGCTGCCTAAAATTGCCTAGAAAAGCCCTAGAAAAGTTTTGTTCCAAAAGAGGCCAAAAAACCTCAATTTTTCCTCTTTTTTCTACAAGATTGTAAACCCCAAAAGAGAAGTTATCTTTGGGGTATTCTCTAAAGCTTTGAAAGCTGTTGTAAATCTGTATATGAGTAGTGTAGAGATAGCCTAGAACACTAGTTGCTTAGATTTATTTTTTATGGAAGTTTTATTTCTGTTTACCCACCCTCCCTTAAGGGATTGAAGTAAGGTTAGGTTAATCATTTTTATTTCTGTTTACCCACCATCTCTGTTACAGAGATTGTTGTGTGGTTAGGATATTGTTTTAGCTAATTGCATTTTCCTTTCAAGTTTCTGTTCAAAGTAATTAAATCTAATTTTTATTTCCGTCAAAGGAGTAACCATACAACCCACTGATCCGGTGTATCCTCTGTCTCAACTTGTCATCTCCCTTTAGGGACTTCAAGTTGGGTATGAAAAGCAAGAGAGGTGGGGGCTTAGCTTAATTAGAACAACTTCTTTTTCTGCTACAAACCTTCACACTTTGCTTTTTTCAGTCCAAGATCAAGTACCAGCATCTCCCATAAGGGATACCGCTTGGTTGATCTTGTTGATAGTTTTAAAAATTTACTTGCATGCTTAACCACTACAAGATTTAAAATTCACCCCTAAAATTAACCAACAACAAATTTGGCCCCTATTCCTCTACTCGGTTATCACCCTTCGGGGTACTCACGAGATACGACAGGGGGTAGAGGAGTTTTAGTAATAGACATCCATCTTGCTATTTTTCCAGTTGATTAAAAACAGTGACCTCGGAAGCTAGTTGGAGTAGAAGATCGTGGGGGGTCTCTAGGCGTTCTACGTCCTCCTTGTTGAGCACTGGGGCATTGGGGTTTGACCTGGGAGCTACAGGTGGACTTGTTTCCACTGTTTTGAGCGCACCAGCATTCCCTCTTTGACTTGAGAAATACTATATTGGGGTAGTCACACCACCGGATTTAAAACTTAATCAAAGACTTCAACTTTAATAAAATTTATTAAAACGAACCAAGAGACATTGCAAAACATCTTACCCACATTTCAGTTTTTGTATTTGCTTCAAAGTCCCTGCTTTTCAAGGATTTCATTTTACAAGTACATCTTGCAAGCATCTCAATTTCATTTCAGTACCTTGCACTTTCAAGTATAATATCTTTAAAGTATTATGGCATGCTTGAGTAAAACATTGTTTAATCTTGTAACTTGAAAGCAATCTGTCTTTTGATTTTTGACATAATAACTTGTTCATCCAGTGTATATCTTGTTTCTTTTCAGGTATCATTGTATATTTGTTGAACCATTATTTAGCATTTGTTCATATTGTTAATATTGTAGATATTGCTTAGCTTAGGCAAATGTGGATAATCATTCTTAATTCTTTTGTAAGTTTGTAACTTGTAATCTTTTGACTCCATTTAATCTAGGCACTGATCTTGTAATTTTGTAACCTTAATAAAATAAAATCCCTTTAACTAAATTGTTAATAAACCTTCCTATAGGGACTACCCCCCTTGGCTTTGTTGGGATTTGGCCTAAACGGAGGAGTTGGTAGACTGTGGTGACAGTGGTCCCCAGCTCTAACTTGCCCCCAAGGACACACAAAGCGGGTTGGAGACTTCCCCGTGTCATAAAGTGTGTATTAGGCAGCAACACGTGTCTCATAGCATAAGGAATAACCTGAAATTCCATAAATATTTTTCTCTTAAAAATCATAATCGTGTCTCATAGCATCAAGAATACCCTGAAATTCCATAAATAATACCCTGAAATTCCATAAATAATTTTCCTTGATTGGGAAAATTGGGAAGAAGGGACATGAACATAAAATCCATCCCACCATTAAATATGTTGAATTAAAATTGCAGTTCATGAAATCCATCCCACCATTAAGTATGTTGAATTAAAATTGCAGTTCATGAAATCCATCCCACCATTAAATATGTTGAATTAAAATTGTTTGCAGTAAGTGTGGATGGGATTTCTATCTTTCCTATGTTTTAATAGCAACCAGATCATTCAATGCTCCAGACATGGAAGGCTGATACGGCCTTCCATGTTACAGAAAACGTATAAGCTCATTGAATACAAGAGATAGTTGAGGCCCCAAAATGAGGAGGCTCTTCCATCAAGCAAGGGATCAAACCCAAAGATGAAGCTGCATGGCCTCCAAAGGTCTCTTCACGAAGACTTCTTCAATAAGCCAAGTCAACAAGGTAGCTAGAAGCCTTCATGCAACCAAAAGATGCCCATAAAGAAATCCAATGGTGTCCAAAGGAAATGGATCCAATCAAATTATGTCCACATATCAACAATAGCCTTCAATCTCATGGGTTCTCTCCATTAGTTTGTCCACAAAGCATCCAAGCTAAAGTTTCAAGATAATTACTTCAAGGTAGATTTATCCACAAGGAATGATATGTCCAACCTAGAAATTTCCAAGCAAGACATCCACTCAATCTTCCATAAATCAACCCAAAGATATATACATTGAGGCAATAAGTATTTGAAAAATCATTTTTAGAGGGCCGGGTGCATCATCTCTGAGCTGACCTCTTCAACAGAGATGCCAATAGGGATCAAACAACTGGATGCTCTCCAAGAGTTATAGCTCCATAGCTGCATTACTCAATCAAACCATGAAAGTACCCCACATGAGGAACGTGTGAAATAAGTCTCTCTATAGCTGAACTCTGCTCCCTAAGTTTGACTGCCCCTGTGACTAGACTTGAATGGACCATCCATACAAGGGTACTGTAGAAGCAAGGCACCCAAAGGAGGGACTTTTTCATCAATAGGCTCTCCCATAGCTTTGATTATATGACTGTTGGTTCAACAATTCCACAGAATCCATAAAGGCAATGCTCCAAACAGGTTAGAGACCTATTAATTTCTATACAAAGGCTGACTTCCATGACTTCAAAGTGATGTTCTAGCTTCCCTAATGCAAGAGGATGATGTAGGTCTGTTGCTGCTACAATGTTCTCCTACCAGATATGATCATTAAGGTGGTTGTTCATTACCTTTTCAGGGCTAAATATACCCATAAATATTCAAAACTTGCCCAACTTTGTTTCTTATGTTGTTTTAAGGTCTGAAATGTGCCTTTTAAGGCTGTTATTCACCCACATGATTTCTATAGGGCTGAAGTTATGCCCAGAACTCAAAAGAATGTTGTTTGATGGTGATATCTGCCCAGAAATCATGTTTTTGGGGCTGTTATTGTGCCCAGGATGTTCTTTGGCCTCTTTTCATGGCATCGAGTATATATTTTGCAGACAAGAGGAAGAAAACCATATTCAAGTTGGAGCTGTTGGAGAAGCATGAGAGGACAATTAAGACCAACAAAGGCCTCATCCATGGAATTGTAATGGTGTACCGAAGCTTGTAAAAATATGCGTTGTAAAGATATTGTAACTTTAGAGGTATTTAAAAGTACAAAAATAGAAAAAAAATAGTTTAAAAAAATCAATATGAGAAAACGAAACTATTAACAATTAGATCTCGATAGTTTAGCACAAGTTTCATGTACATTTCAAAGTACCCAACATCACCCCATTGGACTTGTACAGTACCTCCAAATCATGGTAAGAAAGAGAACAATCAAAGACAAAAAATAATTGCATTTTTTAATTTCTGTCATACTGCAACATAAAAATCCATTTTTCAACCTAATATAAAAGGAAAACCCCATTTAAACTTTGCAATATTGAGTTATCTTATTTCTGATTTTGATTATAAATTAAAACCTCTTCTTCTTATAGTAAGTTAATCATGTTTGCAGAGATGAATTGTAAAGCCATCGCCAAATATGATCAATCTATTTTTTTAATGATTAAGTGAGAGGTTCCATGATCTTCATATAAAAACTGCTAATGATGGGTTTGCTATATATATATATAATTGAAAACCACAAATACAAGTTGATGATATATTCATCATCTTCTGCCAAACCTGCACCAAACGCAATGATTACTAATATAGCTACCTTTAAAGTTGTGGTTGATGTGCTAACAATATTTGATCAGCCAAACATCCATGCTGAAGTTTGTGTACAATATTTCCAACAAGAGATTAGGATTGTCATGCAGTGATTACTAATATAGCTACCTTTAAAGTTGTGGTTGATGTGCTAACAATATTTGATCAGCCAAACATCCAAGTTGAAGTTTGTGTACAATATTTCCAACAAGAGATTAGGATTGTCCTCAGTGAATTCAATGGATAAGCTGAATCCCTGGAGTCATGGACATAGTGTTAGTTATAAATGCTAGTCTCAATCCATGGCATTGTATCAAGATATTGATTCATGGATACTCACTTACTATCCTGAGGATCGAATACACTATGAAGAATCTGAATGTTCCTTGACCTCCTCAATCATCCTCAAAACCTGCGTCATTGTTGGACTTCTTTCTGGAGATGGAGCTAGATAGGAAACTGCTAAATCTAGGATTATTATAAGCTTGTCCTCAGGGGACTCAGTGGAGGAAACAAAACCATCAATAACACCTGATTCAAGTTCTTCTGCTTGAACATAATGAACCCATTTTTGTAGATCCATTGAGGATGGACTGCAATTGGATCTTGCCAGTAAGAAGCTCAAGTAAGAGTACTCTAAAGCTGTAGACATTTGATTTGGGTCCCATTCTCTTGTCAGATTTGATAAATTTAGGGGCCATGTAAACTAAGAGGGTCGTGTCCTCAGATTGCTCAACGTCAAATAATGTAAGGCCATAGTCTGTAATACAAGCTTCAAAATCCGCTCCTAGTAGAACATTGGTAGATTTGAGGTTAACATGAATTAATCTAGATTCCTGGTGCAAGTGGGCCAAGCCACAGGCTACATCTTCAGAAATCTTGAAGCAGGAGGTTCAGTGCAGAGGCTTCCTGTAATGTCCCAAATTTTACATTGGGTCACAATGGCCAAATCACATTTTCCATATTCATGAAAGTTTTCAAAGGGATGCTAAAAGTCAAATAATTGCCAAGGTGGAAAATCACTAGTTTCCTAGCTTGGGGGTGGAATCTTTGAGATTTGGAATAAGGGGGATAATAAATGATGTTTAGACATTAGAAGGGGATAAATATTTAATAATTGATCTTATTAAATATATACAAGAGAAAATTGAAGTGGCAATAGAGCATGAAGACACATGGAGACTATGGGGCCCACACTAGCTAGAATTCCTATGTTAAATGGTATCTTTCTCTTGCAAATTCTAATATATGGGAAGCCTAATGTTTTTGGATGGATTATAAGGTTAATATAATTGTCCATATACTTCATAGGTCGAAATTGGGATGAATTGTAACTTACATGGGAGAGGAAGAGCCAAATGGGAGTTTCATGGACACTTGGCTAAATTCCCCTTACATTTATGACAACTATGACACCAATGATGGAGATTATATGATAGTTTTAACCCAAGTGTTAGGTTAAAACGAACAACATTAACAATAATAATATGCGAGAAAATAAATATTGCAAGCAACATTCGCATAGAGACACACAATATACCCTGGAAACCCCATGCGGGGAAAACCAGCTCCAATGAAGATCTTCATTACATGGCCAAAACCGACCATCTGAGCCAAGCGAGCTAGTCACCGCTCACCTCCAGGCCCACTTTACAATGGATTCTCCTCAAGCCTTATAAAGGCTTCATCACATGCAATACCTTGGGACAATACCATGGGCTACAACAAACCATGTGCTATACCTAAACCACCTTTGACTCAATCCCGAGTCAAGGTTAACCCTAATAATCCCCCCTTTAAACTTGACTTGGAGTAATCATCAACCCCCCCTCAAAGTTTTATCGAGGAATATCACATACACCCCCCTATCACCTAGGTCTATCTCCCGACTTTACCGATGAGTTACCAGGGGTATGCATGCCTTACTAGGTCTTACAGCCGTATGCCCATTTACATGCAAACCGCTCCATTAAATTTTTTTTTTTCACGTGCCTTCATGGTGACTACACCATAACCATCCATTGCTTTATCCTCTCGCTTTATTGCTCGTCTACTTGTCATGCTCATTTTGTACCTGCATCCAAACTCTGTCATTGATGTCCATATAAAGAAAAATCCATCTACCGGATTATATGGGTCATCGGCTGCTGTAACCGCCAGTTCTTTAGGAATTCTCTTCACATACATGGCTCATGAATCTTGGTCCCAAAACCGAGATTAAACCATCTCACATTTCTCCCGCAATGGAAGAATCAACCTCTCCCATCCACATCAAGCTAGGCTACGAGTACACCTGCCACCCTCGTACCTACCTAGTGGTTCATTCCACACTTGATGCAACATCCCTTCTTTGCGCATAAGAGGGATACCTTGTGCTTTTAGCATCTAGAGAAATCCAAACTTGCCTACGGATAACTTTCACATGGACCAAAAATTACTACTAGGGTGTCGGGTACCACCGAACATGCACCCCACAATTTGATTTAACATAGAAACACCAACGAGCATAACCAAGCCAAACCATGGCTCTGATACCAGTTGTTAGGTTAAAATGATCATCATTAAATATCAATGTGCGAGAAAATAAACATTGCAAGCAACAATTCAAGATGACACATAATATACCTTGGAAACCCCATGCGGGGAAAACCAGCATCAATGAAGATCTTCATTACATGGCCAAAACCGGCCATCCGGACCAAGTGAGCTAGCCACCGCTCACCTCTAGGCCTATTTTACAATGGAGCCTCCTGAAGCCTTATAAAGGCTTAATCACATGCAATACCATGGGCTACAACAAACCATGTGCAAGACCTAAACGACCTTTGACTCAATCCCGAGTCAAGGTTAACCCTAACAATCCCCCCTTTAAACTTGACTTGGAGTAATCACCAACTCCCCTCAAATGAATCTTACATACACCCCCCTATCACCTAGGTCTATCTCTCGACTTTACCGGTGAGTTACCAGGGGTATGCATGCCTTACTAGGTCTTACAGCCATATGCCCATTTACATGCAAAATGCTCCATTACAATTTATTTTTATTTTTATGTGCCTTCATGGTGACTACACGACCACCATCCGTTGCTTCATCCTCTCGCTTTCCATGCTCGCTTCCTTGCTCGTATTTTGCCATGCTCCCTTTGTACCTACATCGAAACTCTGTCATTGATGTCCATATAAAGAAAAATCCATCTACCGGATTACATGGGTCATCGGCTGCTGTAACCGCCAGTTCTCTAGGAATTCTCTTCACATACATGGCTCATCAATCTTGGTCCCAAAACCGAGATTAAACCATCTCACATTTCTCTCGCAATCGAAGACTCAACCTCTCCGATCCACATCAAGCTAGGCTATGAGTACACCTGCCACCCTCGTACCTACCTAGTGGTTCATTCCACACTTGATGCAACATCCCTTCTTTGCGCATAAGAGGGATACCTTGTGATTTTAACATCCAGAGAAATCCAAACTTGCTTACGGCTAAGTTTCACATGGACCAAAAAATTACTACTAGGGTGTCGGGTACCACCGAACATGCACCCCACAATTTGATTCAACATAGAAACACCAACGAGCATAACCAAGCCAAACCATGGCTCTGATACCATTTGTTAGGTTAAAATGAGCATCATTAAATAACAATGATAATATGCGAGAAAATAAATATTGTAAGCAACATTCGCATAGAGACACACAATATACCCTGGAAACCCCATGTGGGGAAAACCAACTCCAATGAAGATCTTCATTACATGGCCAAAACTGGCCATCCGAGCCAAGCGAGCTAGTCACCGCTCACCTCTAGGCCCACTTTACAATGGAGTCTCCTCAAGCCTTATAAAGGCTTCATCACATGCAATACCATGGGACAATACCATGGGCTACAACAAACCATGTGCTAGACCTAAACCACCTTTGAATCAATCCCGAGTCAAGGTTAACCCTAACACCAAGTCAGATCTGAAGGCTGACATACTGACATATTGACATGTCAGGCTGAATAGAGCATCTTGGAGGTCGAAATTGGGAGTTGGAGAAGGCCAAGAGGCTCCTACTCAAATTTGGGAGAAGAGGGAAGGTGAAGAGAGAGGCCACATGGCATAGCATGAGCAGCCACACCAATTCGACTTGGATTTGGTTTATGGATGGATTTGGAACCTTAGAATACCAATAATTTTTATAAAATACAGGGATCATCCATCAGAAAAATCTTTTGCTCATTTGTGAAATTGTCATTTGTGAATTGTGAGAGCTAGTGGATGACTAGTTTTCTTGCTTAAGCCAATTTTGAGGGTGAAATATTCCCATCCTAGTTGGTGTTTGGAAATGCCACTCAGGTATTTTATGGAGCTTTAATGGAGTATTATTTGCAGGTGTAAGCTACAGGAAAGCATGTGGATTCTTCTATTGCAGCACTCTCTCTCAACTATTTCCAGTTTTGACACCATATTCATGCCAATGGAGGGATTGCGCTTTGGGTGAGCTATTGATCTCTTTGGGGAAGACTATAATGCTCATTATATTATGTTATGATTTATATGCTCTTTATTTCATGTTTATAAGACTCTCAGGTCAATTCATGTAAAAATGTTGCACAATGAAGTAATAGTGTCATTTCCCCACTATCTTGTTGTGAACCATTGTAATGCTGATGATTTCGAATTGGGAGAGAATTTCATTATCCATTTATGATTGGAATCAGTTTTATATTCTCTTTTCTTCATTCTTAAAAAGTTTCAAGTCAAAATTCCCAAGAGTTGTATGTCAAAATGACTTTTAATGAGCAAACAATGACCATTTCCACTCCATTTTGATATATGCCATGGTAATGCTTATTATTTCGAATGGAGGAATACATATCTGATAAATTTATGATGGATGGACTGTAATTAATGTGTATTTCAAGTCTCATGTTCAGTTCTTAAGCATTGGAATCCATTTTACTCATTTTTATTGCATTGGGAGAAGATTTGGTGCATTTTCCCCAAGGGTCGAAATTGTGACTTGGGAGTTGTTTTGGAAAGAGTCATAACAGCCTATATAAACTGAACCATGATGCATATGAGACTTTTAAAAGGTCCCTTACACATACCCAACCTCTTTTCAGAAATTCAAGTGACTTTGGGATCATTTGTGAAGCCATTTCCGGAAATTACCCGGGGGGAATTGGAGCCCCAATTTGCTAGTAAAGAATCCTACTTTGAATATAACATTAAACAAGTTTGTAGATGTAATTGGGAGGTCAAAAAACATACATGAGAATTATATTTAAGTTATATTATCATTCATGTACCTTCAGAGATTGGAAGCATTTGGGTCAATTTGGAGGTCTAGACATCAAAACTAGTCAAGAGCCAAAATTGAGCATTTTAATAAAATTCCAAAAAAGGGACATTACAGTGGTATCAGAGCATGATATTGAAACCTTATGTGGTATGATATTTATTAGGACAAGAATTTAGGGACCACCATTATATATTGAAACCCAGAAGTGCTTTTGTTGAAGAGGAAAAAAAAAGTAGGAGAAGAAGGAAAGTTTTTGGAAACTATGACTAGGCATGAAAAGAGAACCTCATATGATGGTGAGGAGATAATAAAAAGCATGGAACCTATATTTGAATAAATTAACAAGAATATTATGAAAGGATTTGAATTTTTGGCTATCCAAAGTTGGGAAAAATATATTGATTTTAAGAAAACCAAGGAGAAAAATGCATCAACTTGTTTGAAGGAGCAAAAGGAGGAGACCCATGAACCACCTAGTTCTGAAATAGGTGGAGTAGAAGAAGTAGTACATGAAGATGATCAAAATTCACTCCCAAGTGACTCTAAAAAATATGAAGAGACATCACATGAGTATGAATAATTTTTTGTTGAAAATACTAAAGATAATTTTGAGACACATGCTACCTTGGAAATGAAACAAAGAGCATCTATTGATGGATGCTTGAACTATGAAGGAGTACCTACTGATGGGTGCTCACAACTCTATGTTGGTGACATAGAGATCAGATTTCAAAATGTTTCTGTAAGCCAAAATTTCATTAAACATGAAAATGAAGACCTTGTAGCAGTTGAAGAAGAAACAAGATCAACTTCCCCATCACCACTTGAGCTTCATGAAGTTGGTCCAAGCAAGAAGGAGGAATATGAGGATGTTCATTTGCAAGAGCCTCAGTTTCTTGAAGGGTCCTTAAATATGAATGAAAAGAATATCCAAGAGGCCCTTAGCATACTCCATGACACTCAAGCATTGGTATCAAATTCTTGTTGGAGAGTTACTTCCTTGGAGGATCCATCCTTCCTTGAAGACCTGGAGAAGATCCAAAGAGCAATGTGCAACATCAAAGGTAATTTCATTTCTTTTATTTTTGATAGAAAAAATTTCATTGAGCTTATTGAATGGTTACATGAGTCCTACTTGAAGAATAATGAATTTATTCATAAGCTCACAATTCAAAATGAGCAACTTCTTGAAAAGTTGCAAGACACTTGTTTTTCCTCCTATGTTTTAGATTGTCAAATGGTAGATTGTTTGGAGGATTCTCATGACATGATGGATCATGAGAAACATGAAAAATTGCAGGTTCTTGATGTTCTTGAGGATTATAGTGATGAGATCCAATCACTAGTAATGGTGGAAGAGGATCTTGAGTTGCCTCTTGAAAATGGCTACACAATTTTTGAAGAAGTGCATAATTCCAGCACCTTGGAACCAACCCATGAGGAAATTTTTGCATTTTGTAGGGAGGTGAATAATATTACCCCTATGTATACTTCACATTATGACAATTTTTCACTTACTGATCATTTGGGTGAGTTGGTTCTTTCTCCTACACCCTACACTTCTAAATTTTACAACAGTCATCTTAACGAAGTATGAGTGAAAGGTTTCTTTTTTATGGTGCCACATGAAGAGCATGGACATTCTATTTCTCCTTTTGATGATGGAATTATTGGAGGAAATTATTATTCACATTTGCAACAACATTCTTTGTTACTTTCTGATGATGCACATCTACATGGATGCACCTATGATATGCATTTGAGTCACTTGAAGACTCATGGTTTTTATTGCTCAACACTTGGGTTCATTTGATGTTGAAGGAACTTCATCCAACACTAGGGTGAATATACTTATGATAGGAGAAATTTTTTGTTACCAGCCACATACATTGTTATATCTTTATGATTCACTCATTCATGGATGTATGAGTAAGACTTCTTTGAGTCATTTGAAGTCTCCTTGTTTCTGTTGCTCATTATTTGGTTCATATTTTGGTGGAGGTTCTTCATTCACTTCTTGGATGAAAGAAAAAATGGTTGATTATTATTTTAATGCATATTACATTCTTTGGGAGAAGAATTATAGGACATGGGATCCTCACCTATATCATTGGAGCAGATTTGATTGGTCACTTGAAACATGTATGCACTTGGCAAATGGTAGTCTACTCACTGGGAGGTATAAACACTTTCATGATTTCTTGGTGAGGCACCTCCTTGATGTACATTCTTATTATGATGCACTCATGATGTTTGGAAGAATGCATACAACAAAATGGGATCCAGGAATTCTCTTTCCAAATGGTATGGGTTGGAGAGCACTCTTAATTATTGGAGTGCAAAGCAAGCAATGGGACCCTGGTATAGTTTTTAGTCCCATTGATTTCAAATTATTTGGGAAACAAACAGTATGGTATATGATTCCCCAATTAATAAGGTGATGTTAATCAGAGTAGTGCAGCAGCAAGCATGGCGGTTACTCTCTGAAATATTCATGGAATCTCAAAGACTCAAGGTGGGCAGCTTAGTGGCAACTTCAAAGAATCATACGGAAAGCAGGCTCTTCAACAACCATGTTTGAAATTGCTTGAGGACAAGCAATAATGGGAAGGAAGGATTTGTAATGGCCCAAATTTTACATGGGATCACAATGGCCAAATCACATTTTTCATATTCACGAAAATTTTCAAAGGGATGCTAAAAGTCAAATAATTGCCAAGGTGGAAAATCACTAGTTTCCTAGCTTGGGGGTGGAAGCTTTGAGATTTGGAATAAGGGGGATAATAAATGATGTTTAGATATTAGAAGGGGATAAATATTTAAATATTGATCTTATTAAATAAATAAAAGAGAAAATAGAAGTGGAAATAGAGCATGAAGACACATGGAGACTATGGGGCCCACACTAGCTAGAATTCCTATGTTAAATGGTATCTTTCTCTTGAAAATTCAAATATATGGGAAGCCTAATGTTTTGGATGGATTATAAGGCTAATATACTTGTACATATACTTCATAGGTCGAAATTGGGATGAATTATAACTTACATGGGAGAGGAAGAGCAAAATGGGAGTTTCATGGACACTTAGCTAGATTCCCCTTACATTTATGACAGCTATGACACCAATGATGGAGATTCTATGACAATTTTGACCCAAGTCAGATATGAAGGCTGAAATACTGACATAATAACATGTTAGGTTGAATAGAGCATCTCGGAGGTCGAAATTGGGAGTTGGAGAAGGCCAAGAGGCTCCTACTCAAATTTGGGAGAAGAAGGAAGGTGAAGAGAGAGGCCACATGGCATAGCATGAGTAGCCACACCAATTCGACTTGGATTTGGTTTATGGATGGATTTGGAAAATTAGAATACCAATAATGTTTATAAAATACAGGGATCATCCATGAGAAGAAGCTTTTGCTATTTTGTGAAATTGTCATTTGTGAATTGTGAGAGCTAGTGGATGACTAGTTTTCTTGCTTAAGCCAATTTCGAGGGTGAAAGATTCCCATCCTAGTTGGTGTTTGGAAAGGCCACTCAGGTATTTCATAGAGATTTAATGTAGTCCTATTTGTAGGTGTAAGCTACAGGAAATCATGTGGATTCTTCTATTGCAGCACTCTCTCTCAACTATTTCGAGTTTTGACACCATATTCATGCCAATGGAGGGATTGCGCTTTGGGTGAGCTATTGATCTCTTTGGGGAAGATTATAATGCCAATTATATTATGTGCTGATGTATATGCTCTGTATTTCATGTTCATAAGACTCTCAGGTCGAAATACCCAAAACAATTCATGTAAAAATGTTGAACAATGAAGAAATAGTGTCATTTCCCCACTATCTTGTTGTGAACCATTGTAATGCTGATGATTTCGAATTGGAAGAGCCTTTCATTGTCCATTTCTAATTGTAATCAGTTAAATATTCTCTTTTATTCATTCTCAGAAAGTTTCAAGTCGAAATTCCCAAGAGTTGTATGTCAAAATGACTTTTAATGAGCAAACAATGACCATTTCCACTCCATTTTGATATATGCCATGGTAATGCTTATTATTTTGAATGGAGGAATGTATCTTTGATAAATGTATGATGGATGGACTGTAAGTAATGTTTATTTCAACTCTAATGTTCAGTACTTAAGCAGTGGAAGCCATTTTACTCATTTTTATTGCATTGAGAGAAGATTTGGTGCATTTTCCCCACATTAGAGGAAATTTCAACTCAAAATGGGCCTCCTAAAATGAACTACTAAAATAATAGTTAAAATAATAAAATAATATTTATTAATTTTGGAGGAAGAAAAGAAAAAAACTACTTTTTTGTTTGTATTTTTAACATATCTCCCCGTGTTTTTACTCAAATTTCGATCGGGAGAGCTCGTTGGATGCAGAATTAAATTCCGCATCCAACGAGCACCCACTCGGCATACTTTTGATGGACCCCGCTACCCCAAAAACAAGAAATACCTGAAAAAATGGAATGATGACACATCATTACGTTTTTTCAGGTATTTCTTGTTTTTGGGGTAACGGGGTCCATCAAAAGTATGCTGAGTGGGTACTCGTTGGATGTGGAATTTAATTCCGCATCCAACGAGCTCTCCCGATCGAAATTTGAGTAAAAACATGAGGAGATATGTCAAAAATACAAACAAAAAAAGTAGTTTTTTTATGATACCTATCCCCAATTTATATTCAAAAAGTGTTTAAGACCTATACGGTATTTCAAATTTAAAGCAATTTCATTGGCTAACACATGATGACATGGAATTTGAATAAAAGTTAAAAGGCCCATTTTGAGTTGAAATTTCCTCTAATGAGGGTCGAAATTGTGACTTGGGAGTTGTTTTGGAAAGAGTCATAACAACCTGTATAAACTGAACCATGATGCATATGAGACTTTAGAAAGGTCCCTTGCACATACCCAGCCTCTGTTAAGAAATTCAAGTGACTTTGGGATCATTTGTGAAGCCATTTCCGGAAATTACCCGGGGGGAATTGGAGCCCCAATTTGCTAGTAAAGAATCCTACTTTGAACAGAACATTAAACAAGTTTGTAGAAGTAATTGGGAGGTCACAAAACATAAATGAGCATGATATTTAAGTTATATTATCATTCATGTACCTTCAGAGAAAATTTGGAAGCATTTGGGTCAATTTGGAGGTCTAGACATAAAAACTAGTCAAGAGCCAAAATTGTGAAAAAAATGGAAAATTGGGCATTTTAATAAAATTCCAAAAAAGGGACATTACACTTCCCCATTGATTTTGAACCTGAGAAACCAGTGAAATAACATAAATCAGACATGGAATTATACATACAAAGTTGCCTAATTCAATTAGATGACATTATAGGTATATGAATCCAATGGTGCTGCAATATTCAATCAAATTATCAGCATGATTTTTGTATACCATGGTTCCCAATGAGTATCAAATTTAGTTGTTTCTCAATTATTAACTTAATTTACAGAATAAGTTAAAACGAAATTGGGTATCTACCTGAATGTCCAACAAGATCCACAATGACCTTGATTTTTAACAGGGCTCACAATGCCTTCTTCTCTCCAGTCTTCCTGTTAATGTATGCCAATCAAACAAAAACATTAAAAAAAGGCCCATTATTTTTTTAGATTCTGTACATTACAATTTCTAAAGAAGGAAGAGGAATATTGATCCAATCATAGAACACAGCTTGATTTGGTCTAATGGTTAAGAACATGTGTTTCCTTTTAAGAGGTTGCATGTTCAAATTTAGAGAGAGTAAGATATGTACACCATAAATTTTAACAGTCAGATCCCTCTAATCTAACAAATGAAATTGTTTCCCAAAGTACTAGATTGACTAAAAATTGGCAAGGCCCTATTAGAATTGCATATCCAAACAATGTCAACAAGACATATACACATATAAAGAGGGTTTTAAGATTTCATTCCTTGTCATGAGTTATTTAGTATCATTAAGAGGATTATTGTATTACTTTCTCAGGAAGCTGGGCTTATGTCAACTTGTGTTTACTCTTGGTAGCCGAGCAATCCTATGAAGCACCCAAATGTTTTCCATGGAATTCCTTCCATGCCATGTCAGCAAACTTTGCAACATTGTTCAATACATTTATCAGTTCGATTTTCATTTCAGTTTAGTGTGAGCAAGATAGGCCTTGCTGAACCAAAACAAAGCACCTGTCTGATTAATTGGCACCAATTTTTAGACCATCATCAAGATTTTGAAGATTTTAAAATTCAGCCAAAAACAATTTTAAAAAGGGGAGGGATGATTTGATTTACGATTGGTTCCCAAAGTATAAGGAAGCTTCATGCTGTTTTTTTACTCAAACAACTCCACGTGAATCACAAAATCATTGTATCTGTGCACAAGCTGGTGGACTGTATCGTACTTCTTGTTATGCCTGCACAAGATTGAATCAAAAGCATTACAAACACTCACTGACTGCCATTTCTAGTTTCCCTCTTAAATATCCACAGATCAATAACAACAGAGATCTACGAGCGAACTCCGCAAACTGTAGAGACTTGGGATGGGTTCCAAAGAGCTTAAGGAGATGGGGTTCCAGGTCATGAATCTTATCAGTGACCATATCAATATACTTTGTTTCTTCTATGTCTGCTTCACCTCCGCGAATATGGTTTGAAGCTGCATATAAGCAGTAATTTGCTGTTGCACATTCTGTCGAAACTGAGTAGGTTGGGTCCATTAATCCCGTATCAATTGCCAATAATGCAGATCCCATGTTTGAAATGGTAAAAGGAACGAAAAATGGTGTTATTATCTCATATCCCTTCTGCAAAAGAGCCTTTAGTCCATCCTCAATGGAAGTAAGTGGATACCTCAACTACGAAGTGGAAGGTACCGGAGGAGAATATTGTATAGGTCTCGCCAAAGGACTCTGGCAGCTGTCACTGAAAACCAGCGATTTAGATGTTGAGAAGACAACGAGGATTATCGATGGTAGCACACTGGGAGACGATTCATTTGAGGTTGGGAACAATTTCGTAAACGTAGGTGGCATCACCATTCATCTCCTCGATAAAAAATTCAACCGCCTATTGATGATCTCTTCGATGGGCGAGGTTTCACTGGTGGACTTGGCATCTCAGAAGGCACTGATTAGAAGACACCAGTAAATGGACTGGCAACATTAATAAAACTCTCCAACAACACCTACGGAAGCTGGCTTGCGAACAACTTAGGCTATCGCGGCACTTTGTGGTAGTAAACAATTATATTGCCGAAGACATTAAGCTGGGACAGAAGCGTGAAGTGGGGCGCACCTACTGTGATGCTTTAAGCGATCGGATGCTATACACAGATGTGGAGGTGGACATAGGCTGTGAATTCATAGATTTTTTGCTCTACTCGGATGAGCGTTTGAGACCAGAGTGGCCAAATGAAAGGATTTACACAGTGGCAGACGCTGAAAAGGATTCCAACAGTACCACTCGGGATGCTTTTCTGGGCGCCGTTGTTGGAAACGATGCTTATTTTTCAACACCCAATACAAATCCTTGGGGCGGGTGAATGCAGAAACGCACCGGATAACTTCCAAGTATTATTCGATATACTCTATTCTTAGAAGGACCCTGCCTACCGCTTTTACAGCAATGGTCAGTACTAACAAAGTGCTTAGAACAATGGCGAGGTTGCGAGCCATGGCGCGCGGTATTGTTTGTATCTCTTAACAAAACAAATGCAAGAACTGTGGTGAATAATGAATGATGTCTACAAGCGGGAGTGTTGTTTGAATTGGAAAGATCCAGGGATCTTCAGGTAGAAGGTAGAGGCGAATTGAATGCAGGGGAGAGACGTGGAGGAGGAGGGGGAGATGTCGATGGACGGCGGGGGTTAATGGAAACGACATTCAGAGTTAATCTAACAGGTTTTGGAAATCCACAGGGTGTTGGCAACGGGGAGGTATGCCCGTCCGGTGGCCAAGGAGTAAGCTACGACGATTTTTCTCGGTGGCAATCATCGTGGCAATCATCGCGCCGGCTCTCCAACCACCATCCGGGATTTCCTCTCCGTCGCCGGCCTCGTTCACCCACCGTCCTCTCTACTCTGTTTGTCTCCTTTCCATTTCCTTTAACGTTCACCGTCGTCTCCCTCCGTCTGGTGCTGTCATTTAATTCGCCACCCACCTAACGATATCGAATTCAAACTCTTGGATCTCGCTAGACGATCTCCTCTGATTCTTCTCACCATTGAAGGAAGTTCCAATCCCCATCACTGTAAATTGCAACAGGTCTAATGCTTCTTCGTTCTCAAGAAATCCTGGGCTTTGTGGGAGACCATTGCCCAAGCCTTGCGTACTATTAGACTTTTCCTAAATAATAACATTCCCGGCTATGAAACACATGCATAGATCAATTTATTCAGCTGAACTAGCCGAGAGTTTGCTAGCTAAGCACACTACTGTTCCGTGTCTTCTTTTCTATGAAACACAGGCACAGATCAATTTATTTAGCTGAACTAGCTGGGAGTTTGCTAGCCAAGCACACTACTGTTCTGTGTCTTATCTTTTCTCTAAACATTGTAAGGTCGCATAATTTTGTATTTTTCTCAGACGGTTAGTTTGGTTTTAAGGTTGTCTCCACCGAAAATGATGACAGTATTGAAGAGATCCATGGCACAAGGCACTGAGGCCCATGTTGAGGCAGACCAGAGGAAAACAGACCACAGAGGCAGGCCCTGAGTTGGTGAAAGAGATTAAATGAAGAAATAGCTATGCTAATGCACCACTAGGTTTGTAATACCATAAATCAGTTATATGGGTAATGGGAACTTGTTGATTACTTGTGATAGTGTTAAACGTCTTCAAACTGCTCGACCTTCTTTCCAATGGATGAAGTATAGTATTTGATGGCGAAGGGTTTGGTAAAGATATGAATCTTTCAAATCTTTCTGAAGATGGATGAGTTGCAGCAACAGTCAGGGGAATTATTCATATTTAATATCAAGTAAAAGTCTTGAGAGGTCATGAAAGACCTGCCATCAGATGCAACAACTATGCCATTGCCCACAAATCTTCTTCATCATCATGATTATAAGGTCTTGTAGGGTCATTTGCATCTTTTCCTGACAAGATGGATGAGTTTTGCAATCGTTGATTGGTTGCACAGGTCGCAAGTTCATTTTGGTCAGTTTTTTAAGTGGTGCTCAGACATCTCTTTGCACTAAATAGTTTTTGAGATTTAGCCGAAGAAAATTTTAACATAGATTGCTCATTGCTTTAGAATGCACTGAAGTTTATAATACACAAAAGGTGGAATTGATGTCTCTTCAGAGAAAAATGAATTTCTTCAAACGACAGCAGCATGTTCATAAAATCTACAAGAATGATGCACGCCCAGAACTTCCATCACAGACAATGTAAATTTGAAAAGTCTTTGATGGGCATCTCTTTAAATCAGTTGTTGTTCTCAATGCAAATCACATTCAGATGGGATTTTATAATGCCAAATTTGAAGCTCCAATCACTGTTGTTTCCTCTTATAGTGCACAGAGAATGCAGAAGACATGGCAATGACATTTCAGCTTGGATAATATTACTGCATTGCATGGATCATGAGCACATGCGTTGGTTTGCTTCTTTCCTTCTCAAGTAAATCTTTTTATTCTCCTTGGTTTAGCGTTGATGATGCTGCTTATTGTGGCATGCCTCTCTGTAGCGATTCTATTTGGATAAACATTGGAAATTGTTTTTGCATGCAAATTTGGATATGGGTATAACTATCAAACAACATGATCCAAAAGAAAAAGCAAGCTACCTTCAGGGTTCCATGAGATATATTGCCAAGAACCGAGTCCTAAATAAAATGCATATCCTGGAAATGAGTCACTGTGAAGATAATAAACTTCAAAATCAGTTTTGGTAAATTAAGTGTATTCCTATCAGCTTGAATATCAATGCACCAATAGACATTTTGTCCTTATTTTTAGCAAATTTTGGGTTTCCAAAGATCATGGATTCAACTCTTTTCCTTCATCGAATCAAGTCATGGTGAAGTGTTCAAAAAAAACCACTTAAAGATATGATATTAAATTAATTGTCAATCTTATCTGTCATTTCAGATCCTAACTTCATGTAACAGCTGCTATGATTCGATCCCTTTTAGTTTCAGATCAGCAGAGAGAGAATGGTTTCCAGATTTGAAGGCTAAAGATGCATAGTAGATCCCATGTTTCTAGGTCACCTGGCTGTAGGGGATTTTGGTCAAGGGTCATCTCCAGATTTCTAGGCAAACGAATATTTGGTGGAAGAGCATCATTTCAAGATTAATCCCAGCTTCAAAGGAACAATATCAACGATCAATAGGAAGATCCAAATTTCCAGAATAGCAATTGTATCATTTCCAGTTTGAAGGTGAAAGATTGAGAGAATGATACCATCAGTCAAAGACTTAATTGCAACCCGAATTTCTAGGAATCTAAATAGCATCTTCAGCCAAAATTCAAGGATGCGGACTAAGAATTTTAAGGTAGATTCTAGATTTTGAGGAAATTGGATATTTGATGTGTTAATAGCAGATTTTGTGGCATAATCTAATGACAACTAAAGATTGCACTCTATTTTCTAAGAGGTCGATGAACATCTTCAAGCAGCCTTATCATTCCCAAACTTCTTGCATTGATTCGAGACTGATTTACAGTTTTAGTTTATAGATAATATTTGGTCCTTCAAAATTTATAACAAATCTTAAAATGCATTTTCTATTTAGTCGTTAGTATTAAATGTAATGGGGTTCAGTGTAGATGCTCAAGAGAGATTTAGTAAGCAGAAGCTTGTATGAAATTGCTTGTAAGCCTAAGGGCATTTCAAGGTATAATATTTTATGTCATTGAATATTGGTGAGACTTATCTCATCAGAATGTTAACTTCTTTGTCTTTCATTTATTTAGTTATAAGTGGTAGACAAGCATTGCAATGAAATTTTCTTTTCTCTTACATTTATAGAATGAAATGTTGTTTTGGATGTATGCTGCTCTGTCTCCAGGCCAGATGGATTCATGAACATTTTAATAAAATTCTATTATTTTCTCTCTCATGATTGGCTAACTTTTTCCTTCCCTCTTGCTTGCTTGGCTCTGTTAACCTGGAACCCTATCTGAAGAATGACATAGAACCCTTGCTTTTTCATTTCTCGGCATGTAGCTTGAGAAACTTATGCATCTACCATGTCAAACCCTATAACTTTGGAAGGAACTAAATTAAAGGTCCCTAGAACTTTGGAAGGAACTGAATCAAAGGTAGGCATGGGGATAAAATAGGGCACATATCTGGGAGAATTTTTCTCTCTTTGTGATGCATATGCCCAGGTTGATGTGATAGTATCCTCCCTCATATGGTATTACATTGTTGATATCATTGGTGTTATGCCTTGGGGTTGTTATGTATGCGATGTATTGCAAGCAATTTGCTATAGTGGCATATCCCTATGATGGAATTTTGTTCCACATCATTAAGTACTCTACAAGTTTTCTCTACTCTTCTCTCCTTAGTTTATGCCAATCTCAGGATTTCTCAAGTTAAGCTCCAATCCTAAGTTTAAAAAATTTAAACCTTGACAGGCATTATGGGGTTTGGTATGTGTATTTTTTTATTCAACCATTATGTCCCTGTTGATCCATTTTGTTCTAGCTTTACTTTCATGTCAAACTTCAAAGGCACACCATCAAAGCATGGATTTAGGTGATTGTCTTATAGATAACACTAGTCTCTCAAAGATGAATGGTTGGAAGGATCATTCTCTTAGTCTAATTGAAAACATCAAGTTTCCATATCAACATCATGACTTAGAATCTTAAGATAGCCTAGAAAACAAAATTGGATTGCAGCCTAGGCTGCCTTTGAGCATGGAAATTAATCATGCACATAACAACTAATTTGGTGAAGTCTGGCTTTATTCCTACCAGAATTTATCCCATTTGTATAGAGAGATCTCTCTTCTGTTCCACCTCTGGCTTGAATACACAGAGAACTCAGCTTGTTCTAACAACTGAAGATGCTAGTGGTTGGAAAACTCTTAGAAGCAGAAAGCTCTACTTAAAAGTTAAAAATAGCAGATGTTGACAGTCTATAGGGATAGTCTGGAAGCCAAGGTTCAAATGGACTGAATCTCACCAAGTATTTCATCTGGTTGCAGGTGGAGGTGGAATTAGAGGCTTTGATGCATGGATTGAAAGGTTTGAAAGGTGAATTATTGCTGATAAACTATTCTCCTAATTGAAAGTGTTTAACTAAAATTGACATTTTTTTCTGGTGTCTTTGTCCTAGTGCCTGCATTTCGTTACCCAAGGGACATCAATAAAATTTCAATTTTTAATTTTTGATTTCAGAAGTATCCATGTGAAACAGACAAAATAAGGGTAGTGGTATAGGTGTGTGTGACAAGTATATTTATTTGGTGTATATATATGCTGAAGAAGATTGTCCATTGCTTTGGAAAATTAGAAAATTGTAGATCTCCAAGACTATACTGTTGGAAAGATTAGTATGAACTGAGGTGTGAGGAGCTGTTAAGAAATATGTCGTGTTTGTTGAAGTTTCTAACTTGTTACAGGTTAGGATCTTGTCAAGAGTTGTTACACTTCATGTGGATTACTAGGACTTGATTTGGTAGTAGTCTATCTTATTTGTTGTATGATCTACACAACCCATTTCATTGATGCATTTTTTGACTGTATGTTCTGTGCAATAGAAACTCAAATGCTCTTTAAATGTTCTGCAAAAAGTCATCATGAAAAAATGATGTTGTGTGGAACAAGTGCCTAGACATAGACAATGGGAACAAGGGCATCAGCTAAATTTGCTATGGATTTCATCAAAGCGTTTTCTCTAGTTTCAACACAACAACTATTTCATATTCAATATGTAAATATTACAAATAGGCTATTAAGGTTGGATCTATTGTGGATGACCAATAGGTGCACATCATTATATAATAAACCATGAAACACGATAATTAATATATTTTGTTCAGCGCATCGCCAAAGCAGTCACGAGGAAGATGATAAATTTATCTTTGATTTTCATAAAGTGTTTCCCTTGTATACACGGAGTTATGCGGAGTTTTATAAGCTTCGCTATTTAGATCTGCTATGAGAGAATGGGTTTGAAATTTTTTATTTCTAATTATCTCCAGATGAACAGATATGGTATTCTTATAGTGGTCACAACTATGAATTTACTTGACATGTCCATTATTGTGAAAAAGGTTCAATTCATGCTCTGCTGAATGGCGGCAGGATAAAAGTTGAAGTGAAACCTAGTCAGTTCTTGCAGGTGAAGACCCTGTGCTTTGTAGGGGTTCTTAAGTTCTTATTTTCACATTTCTTACATATGGTATTAAGTTTCATATAGACATATTGTATTTCTTAGAAAGTAAGGAAATATATGTATCAAATGAGAAATCTTCTTAGGAATCTACAAAGTCCATCATGTGTTGTTCACGCTATTTGTCAAATTGCAGCATGTATTTCAACTCTAAAGATATCCAACATGTGTTTCATGCTATTTGTCAAATTACAATATGTATTTCAACTTTAAAGATGTTAATGCAGAGGCAAAGGCAATTTCATGTAAGGTTTGATCTATTTCTAGTGGTGATGATAATGTAAAATCCACAAAAACCAGGTAGGATTACATTTATTCCCAAGGTAAGATAACCCATGTGAGCAATAAGTTGTAGACTGTTTCTGATGAATTTACATTTGATGTACCGAGCTCCATCCCTTTTTCTAGAATACTGTTGAGAATGTTTGTGGTTTTCCTTGCTTTTAGACATTGCTAGTTAAGTGGGATGTTCAAGTTCATTTGGTAGTTGTTGGGTGGTAGTTGTTGTCATTAGGACTAGTATTTATGTTTCTTGGATTTTGTTGGATCAAACTATCTATTTATAGCTAGAGACTTGGTTGTTGGGCTCTAGTTAGGTGTTTCGGATAGATATATATGCTAAGAGGCGATGCTTTTCCTAATTCATGTTTAGGAGGAGATCTAACTTACATTTTATGTTATGAGCAGTATTTGTGTGGTTTCTTAGAGTCCAAGAAGAAAAAATATCTATGTATATAATAGAAGGCTTCAGATTACAGATATCTTTGGATGTCTTGCACTATTTTCCTCTCATCTAAGCTTTGTGTTTCATAGAATGTGAAAAAGTGGTGTTTGTCTGCATGGAAATTATCACTGCATAATCCTTTAAATGACACTAGTTGGGAGAGACCAAATGGGTCCCATAGCAAGAACATTGGTTGCAAGGATGAAGACTTGTTATGTCGAATTTCGTAGTGAGTTGCAAGACATAAAAAATTGGTAGCAAAAGTTCAAGCAAGTGGTGCAAGGTAGAGTTTTGGTCATAAGGTAGTGACTTGGGGGAAGCTAAAAGTGAATGAAACTACAATAAAATATATGATAATAGTTATTATTCTGTGTTACATGGGGATGCACCCTTAAGGTTGAGGGCATGCTCCCCTTGTTTCACATGCCTCGAGAGCTTGGGGACTCCTTGGGAAATGTTTCCCTATGCCCCTTTTCTCCGAAAACTAGAGGAAATGCACAAGGAACATTCTAGAGAGGTGGGGGAATCTAGGCACCCCTTCACAAAGAGGGGGACACTCAGATTCTCCAACACAACTTTTTATTTTATTTTCATAACTTAAAAAACAAAAACAAAAATAATTAAACTAATGAACTTAAAAAGATACCCGACTGTGGTGATCTGTCCTAGCCGATTTATGACTGTGTCAAACCCTAGATGATAGGTCAATGGTGGTGTTAAGTTTGCTAGAGGGAGTTGTGACTCTACCCTGTCTAGAACTCTGCCTCAACATGTATGCCCCGACTAGAACTCTGCCCCGGCTGGAACTTTTCCTCAGTATGCATGCCCCGACTGGAACTTTGCCCCGGCTGGAACTCTGCCTCACCATGCATGCCCCGATTGGAACTATGCCCCAAATGGAACTTTTCCTTGGCATGCATGCCCCAATTGGAACTCTGCCCCGGCTAGAACTTTGCCTCACCATGCATGCCCCGACTGGAACTCTGCCCTGGCATGCATGCCCTAACTGGAACTCTACCCTCGGTTGCAACTATACATTAGTTGGAACTATTCCCTTGACGGAACTTTTCCCTGGATGGAACTGTTCCCCGGCTAGAACTATGCCCTAGCTGGAACTTTTCCCATCCAACATTACCAACATAGAACTGTGAAGATTCCAAATATCTATTTGCTAGCTCAATAACTCTCTATAGGAAGCAAATTTGACAATGCATGAACTTTATTGGAATGAACTCCTACCTCATGGGAACCTTGCCCTTGTTGAAACTCTTCCCTTGTTGGAACTCTTCCCTGGCTGGAACTGTGCCCCGGCCGGAACCTCGCCCTAGTTGGAACTCCACATCTTCAAATTGCTTGGACCTAGTCAGATCTAAAGTGAAGAGAATATGTTGCTTACATCCCGGTGGGAACACTTCTAAAATCTTATCTCAGCTAAAGACTAGTGAAAACGTTGCACTTTAGGAGTGCTAGCTTGTGTGGAAACATGTACCTCATAATCAAGTGACCAGTTCCCCCACTTTGTGCACCTGATGATTACTCAACCTGCCACATAGGGTAACAACATCCTAGGTAAGTGCACTATGCTTGCACTATATACATGGTCAAGTATCCACTCTAACCAAACCATCGATATGCGCATCCAACATTACCAACATAGAACTGTGAAGAATGCCTTTCACACACCTAGGTTACGTGGCAGAAATCTTCAAGCCACTCAGTGTGTCCTTGGGGGCAAGTCTTGAGTCAAGGCTGTCACCTTTTTCTTGACTCCTCCATTCAGGCTAACTCCTAATGAAGCCAAGGAGAGTAGACCCTATTAAGTTACTAAGGATAATTACTTAGTGTGATGGTGTTATATTGATTAAGTTGTTTAGGATTTTTTGGAAATTAACCAATGGAAACAAAAGATAACAAGATGCAAGATTTAAAGCAGATAAGCACAGTAATGACACTAAATATATATATAATCCAAAGAATTGATCAAATAAATCACCAGTGCCTTAAATGGAGTCAACAGAGAAAATAATGTGCTTGCATGCGCTTGAAAGAATGTTTTGCAAATATCTCTTGGTAGATTTAAATTAATTTGGGATGTGAATGAATTAAATTAGGCGAAAAAAGGGGACTCCAGATATACCCAAGGGGTACTTGGAGTATGTCCAAAAGTGAACTTTCATGGCTACCCACAATATGTTTGTGGGTTGGAACGGACTCTCAGAGACTATGTTCATAACGCACCCATCAGGGTGTGATAGAGATTAGTGCCTCGAGGTCACTTTCCAGTTGTTCCCACTCCTTTGGGTATTTTGCCACTGTTTACAGTTCGTTCAAGGAATTGTATTTTCGCTTGATGGTTTGTCAATTTGGGAGGTGAATATTAATTAATCTAGTCACTCAAGTGCTTTTAATGTATCTTGACTGATCAAACTAACTGTCAAAACCCCAAAATTTTCAAAAAAATTAAAACTTTTAAAATGGCATAATATATGTTAATACAATCGTTAAATACTGATTAGTTAATGCTATTAATTTTGTAACTGTATGATTTTTACTTGTTTGGAATGCTAGTTGAGTTTCTCTTCAGTTTTCTGAATGTTCTCTGTTTGCAACAGCAAGGGGATATGCTACGTTAAACTGGGCTTACTTAGCTGTTAAGCTAACGCACACAGTTTTCCTTTCTCTTACAGATCTTCAGGTAAAGTTTTGGGATTGCTGCTAACAGATCATTCTAAAGTAAATAAATCATATGCTGTTACCAAGTTCATTCAGTAGAGAACTATATAAATAGATCGCATGTTAACCAGACTATTCAGCTTCTTACAGGTATATCCTCCCTTATTTTACTTTTGATAAATAGCAAAATTGATGAGAAAAGGTTTAAGACACTAAAGAAAAAGATCGTCACTTCCAGTTATATCTATGAACCTTCCAGTTGAATATACATTCAGAAATAAAGATGGCAGTTTTTACATAAATTTCTTTTCCAACCATTGCCTATAATTTCTTGAATTACTAGCACTAGGTAAAAGCTCCAAAAGTATTGTTCATTAGAGAACTTAATGGCTAAAAAGAGGCTCTTATAAGTTTTTAATGTCGCTTTTTTTG